>VYZT01018785.1:58079-70380 GCA_013400735.1 Pomatostomus ruficeps | reverse complement strand
GCCTGGGGGCGGAAAAGCATCGGCAGAGGACGGGGAAGCAGCTTGGCTGGGGCGGAACGCGGGACTGCGCGGGCCGGGGCAGTGTCCGGGCTGAGCCGCGGGTCCCCGGCTCCCGGGACAGTGACCTGCCCGGCAGGGGAAGGCTCCGCCCGGTTCGTGCCCCGGCTGGGGGAGCCGCGGTGCGCTCAGCTGCGGTTCCGCAGTGTCCCCGTAAGAGCCGGGGGCTGTCAGCGCGGTGTTCCCCGCACAGCCGCTGGCTTGGAGGGAGAGGAACCCCCGCGCAAAGCTGGGCTGGGAAAGGGGAGCGGTGCCGGTGCCTCAGCTGCTGTGCCGGTGGCTTCG
Organism: Pomatostomus ruficeps; assembly: GCA_013400735.1. Classification (NCBI taxonomy): domain Eukaryota; kingdom Metazoa; phylum Chordata; class Aves; order Passeriformes; family Timaliidae; genus Pomatostomus; species Pomatostomus ruficeps. The sequence continues at coordinate 70,038 of VYZT01018785.1, read as the reverse complement.
CTGGTCAGAGGGGCAGCGGGTTCACTAAGGCACAAAGGGCTTCGGGTTTTCAGTAATTACTGCTAGAACCTCTCCTGCCTCCAGGACGGAGCAGCGAGGCGCTTGCCCGAGCTGTGCGGGATCGCCCCGGGCTGTCAAGGTGGCACAAGGTCGCTGGAAGAAACCCAGAGATGTGTGGTCGCACCAGGTGCTGAGGCCGACCCGGGGAGCGGCAGCAGCCCTTGCGTTCAGCCCGCAGGAGGGAGCACTCTCTGCTGCCCACGTGTCCAGCACGGACAATGCTCCTGAAAACGGGAGCTGATAAAGATCTGCAGAAACCAGATATTCTCCACGCTCCTGCCGATTGTGCTTTCCAGACCTATCTGTCCCGCTCAGAAGGACAGTTACAGCCACCCTGGATTCAGATGAGGAATGAGCTTGGTGTTGGGTTTGTGCTGGAGAGGGTTAAGCTGTCATCAGAGCCTTAATGAGCCCTGAGATTTCCCTTTTAAAACCTCAGTTAATGGGAAATTAAATTACTGACGGGGGAGGGAGTCTTTGTGTCTTCTTCCACCACCTCTACTCTGACTGCCCTTTGATGAAATACAAAACCTAGGTGGAAGATGAGAGGACATGAGGTTAAAGCAACATACTGGGGGAGACAGGGAAGAGGAGGCTGGTGGGCATCTGTCAGACCAGAGAATGGCCTCCTGAGCACCGTGGGCACTGTGGTGCTGAGAGCACCTCCGATGTGGCTGGGGGAGAAGGAGAAACTGCTCAGGTCAGAGCTGCGTTAGGGATCCTGGGAATGAAGTTGAGCAGGAAGTTGGACACCAAACTGCAGCAATGTCAATAGGCTTGGCTGTGGTTACAGGCTTTTGGTGGGAGCTGGGATGGATGTGAGAGCTCTGGCAGTTGAGAAGAGCTGAGCTTGCAGGGGAATTCATCGGGCCAGGAGCTCTGCAAAGGGCTGCCCTTATTCATGTGGCTGTTTCAGCTCGTTGCTGCAGCTCAGCCATAGAGCTCCCAACCCAGCAGACTGGGCATCTGAATTGAAGAACTGAGAGTCAATAAATGAATAATGAATGAAATAAATGAATAAATATCCTGTTCTTTTGGGTGGGAAATTAGAGGTTTTCTATCTGCTCTTGCTGCCTGTGGGCACCAGACAGAAGCTGAATTCAAGCATCATGATACCCGCTCCTTCCTCGTTTGAACCAAGGCCTGGAGATGAATATTGGGAGCCTCTCTGCTGGAAGGAGGCTCTCACTAGCTCCACAGGGATGAGAATCCAAATAATCAATCCCACTTACTCTCTGTGAAAGACTAAGTGCAAATTAGACATTGCATAAAATAAAAAAAAAAAAATAATAAAGTAATAACTGGTTTCTCAATTTTCTTCTCTTCCCTTCTTTTCTAGCCAAGACTGGAGAACTCTGCTTGTCCAGGGTTCTACTTAAGGCCTCTTTTCTAAGGTTTATGGGGGAAGGGGGAGAAGTGATGAAATGTATTGGGAAGCTCACCAGCTCCCACTGGGAGACGCCAAACAAATCTCAGTGTCACCCTGAGTTCCCAGGCTGCTTTCTGCCCATGATCTCACTCCCTTCGGGGCTCAGCCAAGCTGACTTCATGCACTACAGTACACCCAGGGCAGCTTTAGTCTTTATTACAATCTGTGTCACATTTTATGGGTTTTTGGAATTATGTCCTTCCACAAGTTCCCATCAGCCCAGCCACATCTTTGGGTTCACATATAGACTAGTGATGCTGACATGCAGCCTTTTATAAAATCATGAAATCTAACTAAAAGCCTGAAAAAAAAGCAAAGCCAAACTCTTTGTCTCAGCTGCAAGAAGGTAAGAGGGACTGCCAGAAAAATGCTGCCCAGGAGTTTTTTCACGGATTTCCTCCTGCCTTGTCCTGCCATCCTGCCCCTGCCTGGGGACCCAAAACAGATGTAGCACAGTGATGTACCACTGCTTCCTGCCATGTGCTGGGTTCCCCTTCCTTTTGGGAGCAGTTCAATTCCTGTCAATGTGCAGCATGAGCTTCAAAACCCGAGATGTCAGAAACTCAAAGTTTTCATACAAATATGTCTGATGCCCAGACTTCATTTTGGACAGGCTTTGAAAAAGGTCTCTGCAAGCTCTTGGAGTTGCCAGAGGAACTAATTAGAAGAACTCCCAACTGTAACCTTTGTACAAGTCCTTCAAGGAAGAACTGAAACACGATGGTATCAGGGGCAGCTCTTTGCCAGACAGTATTTACCCATTCTGCATCTGCAGGCTTAGTGATAGTAACCTGCAGCAGAAATTCAACAGCTTCCTGTCTCGGTTTCTGCAAACCAAAAGTGCAGAGTTAGAAAACAGAAAAATGCTATTAACTCTCCCCATGAGTTAAACAGCACATAAACATCAAGAAGGCACATGAAAAAAGATAAATGGACTGTTGCAGCATTAATCCCTTTTGTTTGTAGTAAATTATTGTGTATAATTCATGTTTCCTGTCCATAAATACCACAGGAACTTGAAGACATGGAATCCATTCTAATTCAGTAAAGACAAAAACAACTCCTTTTGAGCCCATCTGGAACTTGTTTTTATCATAATCGTTTTGGGCTCAGTAATGAGTTCAAGATCTAACTGCTGTCACTAATTGTTTCAAGAATAAACAGATGCTTTGTTTAAAGGCAGCAGCTCCCATTTTGCCCAGCACAGCAGTCCCTGGGGTTGCAGGATGAAAGGAGCTGTGTGCCATGTCAGCGCAGGCCCTAACGAGCATTGACACCCTTGGCGAGATGCTGACCCCCGCCCGCAGCTGATGGGGCAGGAAAACAGCCCCCAGGCACGCCCTGTGTGTGTCCAGCCAGTGACGCGTGCCCTCTGCTCTTTAACACCATTGGCATTTGGTTTGTAGCTTCAACCGATGATGTTTTGCAAGGTGACCTACTGTGACAAGTCATAGCTGGCCTGATGATGCACAGGCATCTCCTCCAGCTGGGCTGTAGGGTACTCAACGGAGAGTGTTCACATAACCCCAAGCCCCTTGCTTGGAGTAGTTCTCCACCCCCCTGCTTACAGTCCCAAATATTTCCTTCATCTGAAAACAAAGATACCCCCACACATCCACTCTTGAGAGACTCTCCCTGCCAGATACCAGGATACCAGAGCAGATCAGTTCTGTTCAAGATCTCACTCACGGTGCTCTGCAGGACATGCCATGCCTGAGACCCCTGATGGCCCTGGTGTAGAAGAGGTCTCTACATGACTGATGCACTGGCACTAAGAACAAGTGAGCCACACCAGCCAGGGGCACCTTTCTGGAAGGTTATTTCAGCTCCCAGACTCAGTCCTCAGTGGCATGGACAAGAGGTGCCAAGAGCTCCATGGACCCATTTTGCATAGATAAGCTGTGTAATCATGACTGCTTGAGGCACTTGAAATGTTTACTTTTCCATGTATAATAGCCATATAAAAATTCTTTCTCCTTCATTGAAGGATTTCTTGTTCCAAATCAGTTAACTCTGGAATGTGATGACTAAAATCAGGAGAAAGTGAATCATAAAGAATTGAATGGATTTTTAAATTTGTTTGTTTGTTAGAAGGAAACTAAAGATAGCACTTAGAATTCAGCCCTCCAATGACATGTGGTTTGCACGTGGTTTGCTGTAAATCATAGTTAATGTTATTTTTATTTCCTATGGTTTTTAGTGAAAAAATACAGCTTTGTGTCTGGCATATCATCAAGAAGATCTCATTTCAATCTCCTTGAGCAGAGCCTCATCACATATCCAAATAAAGCACCTCTTCCAAAACAGCTTCTGATCATGAGTTGAAGGCATCAAACAAAAAAATGTCTGTCTCTTTGCACAGCTATTTTTCCCCAGTGTTTAATAATTCTTGTTAAATTCTTCTGCCTTGTGATCTGTCCCCTACACCATAGGTCACCTCCCACAGCTGTCAGTAGAGAATATCCTTTAGGGGCCTTTATTTTGTAACATCCATTTCATAAGCACAGTGGCCAAATCAACAAGAGACTGAAAAACAATGCTTGTGTCTTATAATAACAGCGCATCAACTGAGCGTGCTGTCAGCTGCTGAAGATCCCTACAAGGAGTCAGAAAAGGCATTTGTACTTTGGTTTTCAGCAGAGGCAGGACTATGTGTCCCAGTCCAGCTGCCTCTCAATAAGCCAGGGCACAGCTCTAATGAAAAGCTCTGTCTGAAGGGGCTGTTAAATAAGAAAACAGGATGAGTCTGACACTCTGACACTGCTGCACACATTTTCCTCTCCTCTGACGGGAACATTCAGCAACATTTGATGCCATTTGGTAGAGTCTAAATGCTCTTCTCTCACACACAGAAACAGAAGTTTTGTTCAGCCAAACACTTTGTTCTCTCTGGCCTTCAGGTCACCCAATTTAAACTGCCTGCATCAGTGTCAGATACAAAGCTGGAAGGAAAAGAAATAGTTCAGCCACAACATGACCTACAGCTCACAATGGACTGAAGAAAAGGTATTTCAATTGTTTTTAGGATTTTAAGTTTTCTCAGTTTTCCCAGAGAAGCTCTATTGCTTATCAGGAGGAGGAGAAGGCAGACTGCTGATCCAACATGCAGAACATACAGCTGTTCTTCTGACATTCAAAAATCCTAGCTAGCAAGGGAAAGCAGCTGGTTCCCGTGGCTGTATCAGCCCTCGTGTCCTCAAAGGACTCAGCTCCCATGTATCTCCACTGGTCTGGAAAGCGTCCCAGTGACTCTGTGTGGTACAGAAACTCTGTCAGCGTTGGGTCCCTGCCCTGAGAAACCTCTGTGATGAAACTCATTTCCTGAAGTTCTTATACAGTGTCTTGAACTTGCATAAATTGTGGGCATTATATAAAAAACATTAGTGAACTGCTGGAACAGAGAATAATGGTGTCACAGCAGGGCACTCATTTCCTACAAAGAAAATGCATTTCAACCACTAAGTTCCATAAACACTGCGTTCACCATGAAATCAGCAAACCTGCTGCATGTTTTTTGAGAAAGCTGCTTGTTTGCAGATCTTGTTATTTGTATTCTGAGTGAGTTCTGTAAGAGTTAGGACAAGCAAACAGAGGTATTTTGTATCTTACAGTGATGGTCCTTACAGGAAAGTGAGAAGGGATTGTAGAAATAGCCAGGCTAGAGCTTGGGAAAGTTAACAACCAGCCAGGGATCCGCTCCAAATCTCTTCTGCAATTAACAGTGTAGCATTTGTAGGGCAAATTCATTCTGTAGATCCAAGCCTCACAGATGGAAATGGGGCCCCTTTTTTCCCCTTGAAGTTGGTCCAGATGACTCTGGTATAAAAACACACTAAAACATTAGAACCTCTCAGTTCGTGACAGATCAAAGAGCATGTGTTGATGGTCTTACCTAATGCAGGATTACCACTTCTTCCTGCAGTCAGATAATTGCCATCACGTTCTCCAAACAGCTCCTCTCCCATACGCATAGCATCATATTTCACCCTGATTATGACAGGTTTGAGTTCAGTGAAAGAGTATTTGAAGGAAGTGGGTGATGGGTCCCCCAGTACTGCTGGAAACCTGCCGGGTTTGTGTGAAGGCTTACAGAGTCAGGAGTTGGAGTAACTACAGAGCAGAGGTTATACCCTGATGACAGACCCTGACCCCAGAGACTTCTCATCTACACCAACTACGACTCTGAGACTGTGACAACAAGGATGAAACGCTAGGAAAGCTGGGGTTTTTAAGGTGCAGCAAAAAGCCAGTTAGAAACACAGCCAGTGTGAACATCTCTCAGCACCAAAGCATGAATAATATAGATGCTGTGTAGAAGAAAAAAATCTATCCCTTCACTCCTCATCAAGGCAGCTGTTACTAGAAAAGATAGAGGACAACTTCCTGGAACTCCCAGCTAGCCAGCTCCACGTAGATCTAGCCACAGCAACATCCAATTTATGCCCCCTCTGGAACAGGGAGGCTCGTGAACAGCCCGTGCCACAATCCCCAGCATCTCACTGCCTGCCCACAGAACTTCACTCACCTCTGGCAGCTGTCACAAGCTCAGAGCAGAGCTGCCTAAACTATCCATCAGTGCCTGTTGACTTGTACAGTTACGTCTGTTTCCCAGTTAACAAGTTTTTGTTTGGGAAGCTGTTGGAAGTATTCCTCTAACCCCTGCCACGTGCCACAGGCAGCAAAGCACTGGCGCGTTGGATTCAGAGCCTAATACAGCAAATTTTGTACTTCTCCTGCCACTTAGCGGCTGCAGCTGATGCAGCACCACATCCCTAGCTACACATTCACCAGAAAACACCTCTGTGTTGTGGAACAGGTTCATATTTCTGTTCAGGTGCAGTAAAACCCAAGTAGAGACAAAGAGGCATTTAAAAACATGTCACTTATTTCATATACTGTGAAATCTGTCAAAGCCCTCACAAATTTCACTCTGCAGGGTAAAAGGATGTTATAAGGATGATTACTCCTGAAGGCCAGATACTTTGTGAAGCAGCAGCTTTAATGTTACTGTTGGCAGTGCAATATGCCTCCATCTCTAGGATTCATAAGGATTCACCATCTCCTACTGCCAGGGAGTGCCTTTCTGTTTTACAGAAAGAAGCAAGGCTGTCACTGCTGTCTTCTGTACCTTAGTGTGGCTATTTGCTCTATGCCAGGCTATGGAGAGGGAACAGTACCACAGACTTCTGTACCTCCATGCACAGCCTTTCCAGCAACAGCTGGATTGCCTATCTGTCACCAGGACATAGACAGGAGTACAGGGAAAGGCCTTGGATAACCAGGGATTTGAAAGGCTTGGGCTTCATTCATTCCAGTCACTGATGGGACCGAGGAAAATAGTCTGGTTTGTCTTTCAGATCCTAGATTGTGTTAGAGGACAAATACAATCAGACAAAAAAAATAATTGTAGTTCACTTCAGCTTTGCTTTGATCACACTTAATCAGAGAAGTTATACTGATAACTGTGCCAGATGCTCTGAGAAGGAATTTATGTTGTAAACCACACTGGCCTTCAAGAGGGTTTAGACAGATCTGGAGCTTGGAAATAATTTCCCCAACTGTCATGGGCTTTCAGCAAAATGAATCTCACTGTCTTGCTAATGAACATGCAGCTCCGTTTTGAGAATGTAAATCAGTTGGCAAAACACCTGCCAAATCAAGTGTCTTATCCTAATGTAATGTGTGACTAAATACACATTCCTATGCTGGAGATTTAAATAATCCTTTAGAGCACTGTGAGAGTACCAGAGGCTTTGGCAGACAGAGGAAAACCTACGAAAGAGGATGAACAAGCTGCAGAGACTGGTAAAACATCTACTTTACTACTATTATTGACAGATTTATTTTGTTTTAATTTGAATTTTTATAAGGCTGTGTAAGTACTGTCAGGTTTGCGTAGAATTATTTTTCCAATTCATCACAGTCCTTGGGATAAAGTTGGCAGACTAACGGCTCTCCTGGCAGCGCACACCACCACGGTGGCTGGGAAAACAGAGCAGAAGCCGGGCGTTAAGGAAGGCTTGGGAAAGTCACTCTGTAAATACAGCTCAGCTCTGAGCACAGAACTGTTTGCTGGCTCCTGAAGGGAGAAACAAACCATTTTGCTTTAGCTCACAGCCACAAAAGAGCTCTATGATACAGGACTTGATAGGATATGTACTCTATAATGAAAGCAGGGAAATGAGCAGGAGGAGTGGTACATTCCTAGGCATTGCAAATGACAAAGAAACGTGCTATTGTAGAGAGAGAAAACTCCCTCACTTGGAGAACTAGAATCATTAGGAGGAGCAGAGCAATCAGGTGCCCAATCCTTAGCTCAGTAACAAGACAGGGAAGTGGGGTAGACATGGAAAAGTGCAAATGAAATATACCTGCTAGCTGGGACAGGAGAGAGCTCAGCCTCTTCTTGCTGCAGGGTGGGAATAGTCTGGCTTTATTTCTATCCTGGAAGAACATCCTGTCTCAGGCTGGTATGGAAGTTATTTAGAAGAAAACGCCTTGAGGAAAGGAAAAAAATCCAAGATTATTTGAGTTTCTGGTTTTAGAACTATTGTGAGACTAGGCCAAAATTTCCTTTTCTTTGGTAGACAGCTCTGTGAGAAGAAAATGAGCAGGTAAAGCAGAAAAAGGTCCCCAGCTTTGGGTTATTTAAGTTCTCAGGGTCACTGGGGTCATACTCATGTAGCAAAACACAATCTGGCCTGAGTTGCCCTGCACCAACTGGCAAACAGCCAAGCCTGAGCATGGGCTCTTCATGTTCCACTGGAGCTTTCCCAGTGGGAGGGGTTTTTAAGCAGGGGGCTGACAAAGGCCATCCTGGCCTTGGGACACCCAGAATAATGTACAGGAGGTGTCGGGCTAAGGACCAGGGGCCCCCACCATGTTCAGAGTGGTCTTGAGATGTGAAGCAGAGCTCCCAGTCCCAGGACTCCCTCAGGTCACGTCTTGCCTGTCACAGGATTTCACCTACGGATGGGGAAACCAAAGGCACAGGCAGTAGTAGTGGGATAAGGATATCTGTTTTTGCTTGTCAGCCTGCCAGTGAGCTGTCAGCTGCTGTGCTGGGCCAGCCAGGACAGCTCGTTCTGCATCCTTCCAAAAGCCAAGAGACCTCACTTTTATACCAACACCCGATCCTGTGACACTGTGTGAGGCAGCCCATTCCCCTGCCCGAGCTTCCCAAGGCACAGCAGCAGTGTCAGTTGGCAATACGAGCAAGTGGCAATACTCCTGAAGAAATGTCCTGAAGGAGACCTGAACATGGCACAGGAACCCACTGTCTGCCACATATTTCATAATGCTGTATCATAATACTGAATACGCCATTATAGACTGCTAAACATTGTCTGCTCTGTACAACATGTGCAGCATCATAGGAAAGGCACCCTAATCTAAAATATGTGTAATTATCATGAAAGGATAGAAATAATAGCACACCAAAGTATCCTGAATGCACTGGGTATGTAGCACGGATGGGCCGACCAGGCCGAGGAGCCAAAAGGAGAGCCAAAATGAGAGACCACAGAAAGCGAGCAAAAGAGAGGGCAAAAAGAGAGAGGGCAGAACCCTCTGACCTTTATTTATATGTTTTTACAAATCACCGTGGATTGGAGGTAGAAATCACTACCTCTCAATTCCATTGGTCAAAGGAAAAATCTATCATATGTCTCCGCCTAGGAGAATGGAATGACAAACAACAAGGAAAGTTAACAAAACATAGATAGTTAGCAAGAAACCATGGCCATGTTTACAGCAGAATGTGTGAGAAAATATCACAGCAAAGAGAAACACTGAAAAACTGCAAAACTCAGGACAACACTGGGTATACATGGCCATAGGAAAATCCCCCAGCTCAAAGTCTGAATGTCTGTTGAGTCAATTTATTCTGTGCAAGGGAGCCATCCATTGTCTGCCCCTTTTCTTCAGCTGCAGAACAAGATCCTGATCCTGACAATATGTGCTGCTGGGATCGGAGGCACTTTCCAATATGGTTACAACATCTCCATCATCAATGCTCCGGCCTCAGTAAGTACTGCTAGTCCAAGTGCCTCCCCCAACACAGACCCTTCCTTGGTGCCTCTGTTGGGCTGTGAACAGTGGTGTGCCACTGAAAATCTGCAGGCTGCTGCTGCTGAGGGACAGAGAGCAAGGATGTGTTGTTCCCTCTGTATAATTCACATCTGAAATACAGGACTTCGTTGTCAAAAGCCACCTTTAAGCAGGACCTAGTGTCACAAGATTTTATTCAAAAGCTTTGTTTCAACTGCTTTAGCAAAATCTAATTCTAAAATTTTCCAGCCTGCATCTTTTGAAGTTGAGTTTTGCCCTTAGATTCAAAGTGAGACCCATAAAATAAATTTTTAAATTATCAAAAATAACTGCATAGAGATGTAAACCAACTGCAACTTTTCAACAGCAACAGTTTTACACCCTAAACTCTTTGCTAAAAACACAACTAAGAACTGGAGGAGATTGGAGGTATAAACACAAAATTAACAGATATATCAATAAGGGAGCTTTTATCAGTGTCCTTCACCTCTCTGGTGGTTATGCAGCACTGTCTTTCTCTCTCAGTACATCCAGACATTCATGAATACAACCTGGCTGGAGCGCACGGGTGTTCCCCTGGAGAGCAATGTGATCCTGCTGCTGTGGTCCTTCACCGTCTCTGCCTACCCTCTGGGAGGCCTCACTGGGGCTGTGGTTGCTGGTCCCATGGCCATCATGCTGGGAAGGTAAGAGGTGCTGGAGTTTAATTTAAGCTTTGCAGCTTCCCCTTAGTCCAAGAAGAATTGGGACCCCTGCAGCAAAATACCCACCATAGTTAAAAATAATGAAAACGTTTTCTATCACAGATCAGTCTGCTATAAACACTCTGAGTTGGCAGGGAGAAATTACCTGACAAGACAGTATTTCATATCTCAAAACTCAACAGGCAACAGTTTTTCTGCCCACATTACCTTCTCATCACATTTCAGCCCAGCTGAGATGCTACAAGGATTTCAGCTCAACTCCTTATAACAGTAACCCCCAACATAATCTTTATAATTTCTGTGCCTAGTTTTCTGCTGTGCTTTTAAATGGGAAATCATAATAGATCAGACTAAGGATTTTTCTTCAAAATAAACTGTGGGAATTGGTAGGAATGACACTAGAAAAACAGAGGGTTCTTCCAAAGAGCAGTGGTTGCATCCCAGCTCCTCACATCTCACAGGCTGTGTATCCATCTTTTGGTCTGTAATATTGCAGGAAGTATTCATTAAATCTCTACAGTGGGATTTTTTTCTCTGTGCTTTAGTCTCTGAAAAGTATCTGTCTTACCTCACTTATCTTTCATACACGGCTCTATTCCCAGTTCTCTTCAGAAAAAAACCAAACAAACCAGTGTTACCAACATAAACTAATAGGAAAATAGATCTGGCCTTCCTCTCTCTTGACCCCAAGATTTTCCGCTATGTGCTGACTTTAGTTTGCTCCTCATACAATGAAGCAGGCCCCATTATGGTTTGAGGTCCCATGACTTATTAGTTTCATGGCTATGAAGACCTGAAAGGATATGGTTTCTCACTAAAATTTTAGAGATTTCACCCTGTACTGCTTTGGAATAAAATCATATTCCATCATAAATAAGAGAAACAAAGACTGACTGGTAAGGCAGTGAGCAGGGCCTAGAGAGAATTGCTGGCAGTAATAATAGCATGGGTCAATAGAGCTCTCTTTTTTACTCTGGTTTTCAGCAGAAATTTCTCCTGGGACACATGAAAACTTTCTGACAAAATTTCACAGTGATTACACTATTACATGAAAAATGCCTGTTTCAACAAATTAGCATTTTCAGACCAAAATGCAGATGGCTTGCTGAAAGAATATTCCTCTCCATTCAAATGGAAACTGTGTGTGAGCACAGGAACCCTGAATCTGGGGAAGAACCTGGTGGTGCCCTCAGAGAGCCTGAAGCCAGCACTGCAAGGGACACCCTGTGACGCATGGACACTTCGTGCAGGGCTTGGATTAACCAGGATGTTCATGGTGGGGGGGGCTGAGCAGCCCACCTGCAGCTGCCAGGCTTGGCAGGTGGCAGCTGCCACGTGAGGTGTTTTATCTGATAACTGAACCTGACAAATACGTGCTCACAACTGTCTTTTCTCTTGGAAGGAAGGTGTCCCTGCTGCTGAACAATGTCTTTGTGATCATAGCTGCAACCTTGTCAGGATTCAGCCGAATGGCCAAATCCTTTGAAATGATTATGCTCAGCAGATTTTTTACTGGCGTGAATGCAGGTATGGCAACATGAGAAATATAGAAGAGCAAAAGTGGTAACAATTAGAAAAAATTTAAATAGAAATTATGCAAGATATTAAAGCAATTAATCCTTTAGGCTGAACAGACACATGTAAGTGAATTAAGAAGTTGTATATACAGATTTTTTACTTTGTTTCTAAGGGCTTTCTTTTAAAGCATATACAGGTG
>VYZT01018785.1:31614-58031 GCA_013400735.1 Pomatostomus ruficeps | reverse complement strand
GGGTGGGGGTTTGCACATGAACATCTCTGTGCACAGGGACAATTTGAGCTGACAATGGATCCCTATCTGCTTGTAAGAATGTCAGTCACTCACCAGCAAGAGCACCAACACAAAAGCTTTTGTAGAAGTTCATCCCAGGAAATAATGATCGATATAAGTGACTTAAATTATGACATTCCCCTCAAAAGGGGGAGGGAAGCAGAGGAAAATATTGCATATAACCTTAGGTTTGGTGCTGAAAGGACCATAGGATTGAGGCCCTGACAGGTTTCAGTTTCATTATCCACTGCTTCTAATGAATATTGAAATGTGTGAAAGGGATAGGGGTGAAATTGAAGTTTTGGGTAAATAACAAGCACTGGTAGATTAGTTATCACATGGCCTGCAACAGAAGAGTGCAGCCGGCAACCTCGAGGGGTGGCTGACTGCATTTATGCTTGTCTCCTCCGCCCATGAGCTGAGGTCAGCGTTTGTCTGCCTTACCCAGGTGTAAGCATGAACATTCAGCCCATGTATCTGGCAGAGAGTGCCCCAAAGAAGCTCAGAGGAGCTGTGGCCTTGACCTCTGCATCATTTACAGCCCTGGGGCTGGTACTGGGGCAGGTTGTCGGACTCAGGTAATGTAAAGCAAGAAGCCCACTAAATCCTTCCTTCCTTCCTTCCTTCCTTCCTTCCTTCCTTCCTTCCTTCCTTCCTTCCTTCCTTCCTTCTTTTGCCAAGTTGTAAAAATACTGTGTAAATTGTATTTGTTTGTTTTCCTCTAGGGAGTTGCTAGGAGGGGAGGAGAGCTGGCCGTTCCTTTTAGCAAGCAATGTGGTTCCTGCCCTGATCCAGCTCACAGTTCTGCCTTGGTTCCCTGAAAGTCCCAGATATCTCTTGATTGACCGTGGAGACAAAAAATCCTGCATCTCTGGTGAGTTTAGGGTGACTGTTAGCTCCTCATGGAACATGTGAGTCTTGGGCCCCAACATTTTTGGAATGGTGTCACAAATTTTACATGTAGAAAGTTTCATATCAAGTTATAAATATGATCACTTCCTCCTTCCAAACTAAAGAACGTTCTATAATCGTAAATATATTTGATCTATTGAGGTAATTGAAAGGCATCTTCCTGCAGTAGACTAATTTGCTACAGTAATACGGTCAAAAGGTAAGACTTGTGTTCACAATGGCAAATATGTTTTGTAACTATGAAGTGAAATAAATGCTGGTTGAAGAGCTCTGGATCAAATCTGAAGCAAATTCATATTAAAGGATTTACTTAGATTTGTGGCATACAAATCCTCATAGGCAGAGTGGCTGGAATTATTTTTTGGGAAATATGTGCTGTGTACCAAGAACATCTTAATTGCCTGCATTTCCCAGGGAAGTCACTTGAGATCTGAGTCAGAAGCATGGCTGCAGAAATGGCACTGGTGGGAAATACTCAGTTGTCAAACAATGGTGAGGGATTTGCACTCCCTTTCCCCCAAATCTTTCAAGTGGCTGTATCATAGCTGACCAAGTCTGTGAAAGGCACAGCAGGATCACAGGCTCTGTCCTGCAGCTTTCTGCAGCCATCACCTGCTGCTCAATCCTTCACCCTGCTGAGCAGCAAAGTGAAGAGGAAGCCCAGGAGTAAGAGGTTCCCTTGTCCTTGCAGCACTGCAGAAGCTCAGAGGCACCGGTGACCTGAGTGCAGAGCTGGAAGAGATGCTGGCAGAACAGGCTGCTGTTAAAGGCCAGAGAGCGAAGAACCCATGGGAGCTCTTCCAAAATCCAGCTTTGAGGTGGCAGCTGGCAAGCATCGTTGTGCTGAGCAGTGCCATGCAGCTCTGCGGGAATGACTCGGTAAGCAGCCTGGCACCAGAGCCAGCAGCAGCGCTGTGTCATGGGACACGGGTGGGAGCTCTTGGGTTCAACATTCTGTCAGCAGGAGAGAAACAAATAGTGTCTCTCTACCTGTGGAGATCTTCAAATGTCAGATGTTTGGTTCCCAAAATACACCTGTGCATTATGGGAAGATTCAGAAGAATGCTGTCAAAAGAGCCTGTATGACAGCGCGTTAGTCACTCTGCATGGTCCTTCAGGAAGAACAATGGGATGTATTTTCGGATGTCTTCCCTTACTGCTTTCTCCCTTCTTCTCTCCACAGATGTATTTTTATGCAGCTTATGTGTTCAAAGAGGCTGGAATTCCTCAGGACAAAATCCCTTATGTTGTAATCGGCACGGGAAGCTGTGAACTGATCACATCTGTCACTTGTGTGAGACTCTCAATGCATTCTAGTGACATGCAGCCTCTGTTGGCAGGGAGGAGGCTGTTAATTACCAATTTGGGGGTTACCTTACTTTTCAAGCCAAGGAAGCCCTTTAAGCACAGCAGCCAGGCTGTCTGTCAGCACCCACAGCCAGATAGGTTAATGCAGAACTATTTGGTCAGACATTGCATTGCCATCACTGTCTGAAATCTCAAAGAAGTGTAACTCTCTTGCGTTGTGTCCATATGGATAGTGGCAGAGTTTAGGTGCAGCTGGGACATTCTCATCTCCCCTGAACACCATTCTAGCCTGACTCCTCCCACCAGAACTTTCTTTTGAGGTTTTTTTGCTATGAAGCAGACAACATCCTGAAAGTTATTGCAGAGCAAACTAGGCATGGAGTATTGGAATGTGAAGAGGAAAGAGGCGGGAAATACAAACACAGGTTAAATAACTTGCTTTATTTCACTGTGTTACTTTGTGCAGAACATGATTATAGACTACGCTGGTCGGAGGCCACTGCTGCTGGGGGGATATATCTTCATGGCAGGATGGGCCATTGTCTTCATGGTCGCTCTGAGCCAGCAGGTAACAAACTTCACTTAATTATTTAAGTGGAATGGAGTTGGGCTTTGCCTTTTATATGACTGGGGTGTTCAGTGGTGGCAAATAAGTGTAAGTGCCCTCACTGGTTTTCCGTTGGTCTCTGTGGCTGTAGACTCAGATTAGCTGGATGCCTTATCTCAGCATGGCCTGCATTTTCGCCTATATCCTGAGCTTTGGAATCGGACCAGGTCAGTTCCCTCACTGCTTTCAGTGAAACTTTTGGGTACTGCAGGGGCTTAGAGATGTGTACAGGCATCTTGTGGAAACTCTCAGACCGTCTTTAGTTGCAGCATACTCAAAGGAACAAGGCAATTTCTGCCAGTGGTGTTTGGCTGTTTCACAGGGGTTTGCACGCCCCTGGAGTGTTGTGCAGGGCCAGGCTGTGCCCTTTTCTCTCTGAGTCATTCCCCCTCACAGTCATCTTGGCTATTAGGCCAAGGTACTAGGGAGTAATTCTTCACTGAAATAGATGACAAGGTTCTGATTTGCTGCCCAGTCCATTAGGGCTGTAAACCAGCATTTCTACTGCTTCGCTTTCATCCTAGAAATTGTCAGCTATGCCATCTGATTATTTTCTTGCAGATACCTGGAAGCACTATTTCCGTAACTATTTGTTGGCCTACTAATGTGCCTTTTCTGGGCAGAATCCGTTAGTTTCTGGGGCTGGGCGATACACAGGCTGTTGTAGGTGTTTGCATGGTGAGTGTGTAGATGTGAGATGCTGTTTGCTCACATGAGTTTGAAGGAAGGCAGGTAAGAATAGAACCAAGCTGCCAGTGTCACATGCCATGCAAGTTGGCAATAATTTCTTATCCCAGTCCTTACAGTGCCATGGGGTTGAATTAATTATAAGCCTTTCTCACTGCTGGGTCTTGGTAAGAATAATGTGGATTACAAAACCTTTCTTACAAGTTCATTCTAATATGAGAAAGTTTGAATAATTACCTAGTCCTTAATATTTAACCTAAAAATCCACCCCTTATACTTCATGTTGGGTTTTCTTGTTGTATTCTCTTGTTTTTACTGTAATGTCAACAATATTATTAATTTTCTTGCCATTTCTTTTTCCAGCTGGTGTAACAGGAGTTCTGCCCACAGAGGTTTTTGATCAAATGTCCCGACCAGCTGCTTACATGATCTGTGGCTCCCTGCTCTGGTTCAACCTATTTCTGGTTGGAACAGCCTTTCCATTCATTGTGGTGCGTTCCCAAAGCAAAGCAGCTCATTAGTGTTCTGTACAAGAAAGAGGCTCTGATAGTGACTAGGAAAAGAGAACATTTCAAGCAGCAAGATAGCACTTCTATGAAAAGTATCTTTATGAGGAAAGTGGCCAGAACTCCTCTAAACGAAATTTTCATGTTCCCTATGGTGTTTTCTGATTTGAAGTTGGGAGTGGAATCATTTGGGGCAATATTCCTCCTCTGTCCTCAGCTGAGAACAGCTGGAACTAAAGATGTGATGTAATTTCCCTTTGCCAGACCCTGGCACCATTCCCTAAGATGATTCTTGAAACAAAAGGGAGCGGAACTCCACAATATACATTCCTGTCCTATTTCCTACTGAGGGCTCCCATTCTATACAATTATACATAGAGAGAAAGACAGAAAAAATACCCCATTTCAAAATACTTTTCTTGCTCCCAATCTATGCTGGGGAGGTGTTGCATGTGAGGCCCTCACCAGGCTGCACAGAAATACTCCCTGGGTGACCTAAGACCATGCAGGAAGAGGGATGTGTCTATGCCTATTTGTCATCATACAGAATGTCACCAACACTGTCTTGTTTTTTCATCCTCCTCAGAAAAGTCTAGCACATTTCTGCTACATCCCATTCCTTGTGGTCTGTGTCTGCACTGCCCTCTACGTTTGGTTCTTCCTTCCTGAGACAAAGGGAAAGTCCTTCCTGGAAATCTCAGAGGAGTTCAGGAAACGGAACTTCAAAACTAAGACCCGTGAGGGTTTTTATAAAGGCCCTGAGGAGATCAAAACCACCACACTGTAACAGAAGAAAGGACAATGATACCTGGGGGAATTCTGCAGTGAATTCAGCAGTGGCTATGTGCCTTTGGAGGGACACAAAGAGAGAAGTACAATTGGGGACAATATATTACTCTTAGGTTCTTAAGTTCACCTTGAAAACATACACTTGAACTGATAAATCCAAACAAAAGTTTAATAATCTGTTCTCAGTTTTTAGTACTGAGTAACACATGCATATTTTAGAATCCATATCAGAGAGTGACACAATGATGCCTTATTCTCTTGTCATCATCCAGTGCCATGTAATGCTTTAGAAAATTTCTACAGAATTTCTCCAAACAGTAACTTCCATCTCAGAAGTCCTTCTTTCCTTGCCCCTGAATCTGGCCTTTCTAACACAGAAATTAATGCGATTAAATTCTGTTTTCAGACACCAAATGAAATTTTCAGTACCTTGTCTTGGTGCTCCCCTTGTTTCTGTTATTAAGTGATTTCAAATAGACCCCTACTTGTTAAGCAATAGTGAGCAGTTAATTATTTTCAGCTATAAAAACATGTGACAGATGGATTAGAAAGAAAGCTTCTAGTACTTACTAAGTGGCTTATTATACAACAGACTTTTGGGCATTGTTTGGCAGGCTATTTATTCTGGACTGGTTTTCTTCATGGCTTGTTTGTTGTCTTCCAGTCCTGTGTTGTAAAGCACAAGTAATTCCTCAGTCCGGTTTGTACTGCTCCCACAGACACTGTTGGTGCATCTTGTAGGGTTTTGCTCCTACGCTCTGCTGAGGTTAGGTGTGGTGAGGAGCTCATATGGCAGCAGCTTGTTTTGGATGTGGATCTTTAGATCACACCACAATATTCTCTGCAGCATGCCCTTGTTGTCTTCATAGAGCACATTGGCAGAGACCCAGATGCGACATTGATTCTATTTAGTTAACCTGATATAGAACAGGGCACTACTCCTCATTTAATACGGCCTTTCACAGGCATTGGCTTGACTGGTTAAGTTTCTGCCAATTTCTTCTCAAAGTCATAATCAAGCCACTTCTTATTTTTTTTTTACTTTGTTTGTATGGAAGTCACAGCACTGCTCCTGTTTGCAACAAAGAACACGTACATTTTAAAAATAAGTAGGTAAATTTTCTTTCAGTGTATTTTTAAACTACATTTTTAAGAAAAATACAGTGTTTTTGAATAAAAAGACTGTAAACAGTTCTGGAGTGTATTATTGTCATGATGGGCATAAATGAAGCAGCAGATCTATTTCTCGAAAGAGGAGTCTATGCAAGAACTCTCTTTCACTACCCAAAGTTTATAATATATAAAAATAAAAGTAAACTTTTTTCCTTTGTGGTTGCTGATATTTTAGAAGTCATTAATATATAGACATGGGCAAGAGCAGCTACCACAGCTCTTGGAAAACACTTAGATTTTGAAGGATGCAGGATTTTGAGGTAAGACAATCAAGAGCAGGACTCCATAGAATTGGGAATTGAAGAGATACTTTTCATTACTACAGTTTGGAGACAGCAGTGAGGGGCAGACGGAAAGACTGAAACACAAAGTCAAAGCAAAAAGTGCCACTGCCATCATGATGGTAGCAAAATATTCTGTCATTCCTTTGGTGAGAACCAGAGAAAGGACAAGAGACAGAAGTGAAGCAGAGAAGAGTGAAGAAGGGAAGAAAACCAGTAGGGATGATGCGAGGTCAGAAGCAGGGACAGACTGAAGAGACTGCCTGGGCAGAGGGAGAGGCCTGGAACACTCTGCTGGAACATCCAGGTCAGAGAAAAGAGAAATCCTCCAAGGTCCAGAGATCCTCACCTTGGCCACTTCTGCGGCTACTCCCACGAGTCAGGACTGTGCCTTTTTCCAGAGCCCTGGAAGGACAGGGGCCATCTGCACCTGCCAGTATGAAACAGGCTGGTTCAGAAATGATAGACATTTACTTGACTTCCTGACTATTAGAGCCAGTCCTGTGAGTAAATGTGGCGGAAAACACTAATTCCAATTTCCAGCATTTTTTTCTGACTGTGGCCTGAAGTCAGGAATCTACAAACTGATCAAGCAAACACAAACAGTGGTGACATTTCAGTTGGTCTAAATTGTTAAATTTTAATTGAAGTATTTAACAGGTTGGTTAATTGTTACTGAATTAAAACACCTTCAGCTGAAAAATATATGACACTTGTTCACATTTTCTTATCATGTGAAGCATTAGGCAAAACCACATCTTGAAAAGTGATCCTCAGAGACTCACAGTTGATATTACCATCAAATCAAATAATCATGCACTGTTGAATTGATTAATTGATTAATATCCATCAACACCAGAGAAAACTAGTTACTGCTGCTGTCCTCAAACACTGTTCCTCTGCACAAGCCAGCTCTCACTTGCAACCCAGCTGGGGTTGGGATTCTTCCAAAGACACACAGCATCCTAGCCTGGGGAACTGCCAAGGGCAGCCACTCACCAGGAGAAGGAATTCCCCCCAAGCTGTTTGAATAACTTGTAAAAACCTTTTAACACAACTATCTTGGACACTGCTAAATAAAGAGACCCTTCAAGAACTATGGATAAAACTAAAGATTTTACAATCAGGATTTAAAACTGACATTAAACTTTCCTAGCATCTTCCATATATTATAGGGATACAGACTTGAACTTTCAGCCAATGACCATTACTCTTAAAGAGTCAATTATTCAGTCAACTGATAATTCAAGAGTTGGATGCACAGGCATTGTCAGGCTTGGCCAAGTTGGGCTTAAAAAGGCTTTGGTGAATTGAGGCTCAAGGTAGCAGTCAGGAACTTTTCTTTTAAATGTGATAACTGATTATCCAGCCTATGACTTGGGGAGACCAAGCCAGTCCACTCTAGTTTGTGCCAGTCCTTGGACTTTGACTTGTATCAGTGCTTTTCTCGTTGTCCTTTACTCATCTTTCATGGCTCTTACTGTCCACAGCTGCTGCCAGAGCATGCCCAGTGACCTGGCAGGAACACACAGCTCACCAACTATCCTCAGCTTTATCAGTAACCAACACAATAACAGCAAACCAAACAGCAAGAACTTCATAACAAATGAAAGGGAGTATAAGCACTGAGCAAGAACAAAATGACGTGTTGAAATATTATCTCAGGCTCCTCTTTCTCTATATAAAAAGGAACTTTTTCTGAAGTAATGAAAGAAAGCATCAGGAAAGACCTAGACCGCAAGTGGGGATGACTACCTTTGCATGCAAGTCGGTATGGAGAGGTTTGATGCCCATTCAAGCAATGACATTCCCCTGATTAGAAATCAGCTTGTAAATGCTCAGCAGTCATTGTTTGAATATGAAGTGTCCCAGGCACAGAGGTGCAGGATCATGCTGTCATTGCGGGCCAGAATATCCCTAGGACAGTCGGTAACAGGGAGCAGTGGGAGTAGGAGCAGTTGAGGTGTGTGTATTGTAGTCCTATATTCTTAAGCCTCCTATCTGTTCTAAGAAAGGGTGAATAAACTGTGAATCCAGGAATGCCCTTCAATCCCCAAATGTTTATCTAGTCTCAGCCAAGTCACTGGGCAAAATATTCATTTAGGTGAGATAACAAATGGGGAAAGGAGGAGGAGAAAGGACAAATAGATGGAATTGTTCACAAAATGCTCGCACATTGCACCATGCTCCCACAGCTAGTTACCTATGATAGTGCAGGTTAAGATGGCCAAAGCTGAAGACGGAAGCACTGAAGTGTGTAACTGGGTTCTGGGAGAGAGCTGTGAGCTTTGTCTCTGCTGTCCTGTGCTATAGAAACCGTGGTTTCCTATTACTGGCTCCTTGGTCTTGGAGGAGGCAGGTGTGTGGCATTGCTCAAACTGTTAGAGTTCCCAAGGAAAACCCAGGACATTTGGAGGCATGTCTGAATAGCTGTGCCAGTTTGTTTGCTGTTTTTATTTCCTGCAAGAAAATGAGCTACAACCTTTTTCTCCTGGCTTTTGTCCTGGGCATTACTGGAGCTTTCCACTATGGATTGCAGATTTCCATTATCAATTCTCCTGCTGAGGTAAGCAAGGAGAGCTCAAAGAGTGAGCTTCCAGGATTTCACTGTTCTCAGGCATTCATGCCTCTATATGCACTTGCTAACTTCTTTACTTCTGCTTTCAAAATTAGACTTATTGTGGTTTCTTAGTTCTAAGAGTAGCTGCTACTGCTCTTGTGCTTCATGGGGTTTTAAATTCCGTGTGATGTGACAGAAGTGGGAAAGGGGAAGATGCACCATATCCATAACGTCAGCCATTTTCCCCTTACTGAGTTGAATTGCTCCCAGGGCATTCTCCTCTCTCCACTGCTCAGGGAGTCCCCTGTACCCTGTGCTTGACCACACACGCTATCTCCAAGTGGCTGTAAGGTGAAATAGGACAGGGAAGGACTGTAGCTCTAGAGCTGAGGTCAGCACTGATACCTGCAGCTGAAAAGGGAAAATTACGAAAGGTGTTTTTCATCCTGAATGGTACCAAGGACATTCAGCTGATACTACCACAGACAAGCGGGAATAGCGGGAAAAGGCCAGGTAGAGAAAAAATCAGGGTTTAGCACAGAAACAGAAGACGTATCTACCATTCTCTTACTAGCACTCACAGCTGATACTTAATATTGATGTATTTATTCATTGTGTCTCATTGCTAAAATATCTGCTCCAAGGATGTTAATAATAAAATTCCCATTGATTTTATTAGGGCTAAGATTTTAACCAAGATATGAATAGAAATGTATCAAAAAGACCAGTAAGTGGGTAAGAGAATTTAAAAAATGGTGTAATTATGCAAAAACATGTTGACTGAGTCCATTGTTGTTTTTTTTCTTTTAAAGTACGTCAAAAGTTTCATCCGTGAGACCTGGCTGAAGAGATACGGCTCTTCTCCCAGTGCAGAGATGATCACTTTGATGTGGTCCTTTATTGTGTCCATTTACAGCATCGGTGGGCTCCTGGGCTCCTCATCTGCTGGATATTTGTCTGTTAGGTTTGGAAGGTAGGAAGAGTGATTACACCAGTCTTTCTCTCTACACCCACAACTGCAGAATAAGTAACTGTGTCTTGGGAGAAACACTGCTTGTAATGGGGCATTGTGAGCAGCCCAGGGCTTCCAATGAAAGACCAGTATAGTGAAGAAACAGAATGGCAAAATCTACCAATGATCACAAGGAAAATCATACCCTCTCCCCTATGAAGTCCAAAGCAAATCCACTCCAGGGAAATCATACAAGAAGTACATGCATTTTAAAGAGAATTTCAGAGACAACTGCTCACAAAGCTTGTTCATTGTAGATGTTGACTCCACTAGAGGCATCAAAAGCTTCAACTAACTTATCAGTCTGTAAAATAAATTTTCCTATTTCTATTTCCAATTTACTTCACTGTAGCTCATCTCAGAAGGGGCTACTGAGTCTGTAACCGTGGTACAATTCCTGCCACTCCTGTCAGGCTGTGAAAGAAGCAAGGGCAGTATTTACGCTCACATAATTTGAATGAATTCCAGGAAGAAGGCCATGCTGTTTGCCAATATCCCTGCTCTGCTGGGTGCAGCTCTGATGGGACTCAGCCGACTGTGTGGATCTTTTGAGATGATCATTGCTGGAAGGTTATTTTCTGGAGTGTGTGGAGGTAAATTGGCATTCCTACATATGGTATTAAATACTGGGAAGAGCAATGACTGAGGATCACAAGGATTTACCAGCCTGAGTAAATGGATCACAGATTTTTACTACACTCTGCAGAGGACATGATTGCTGAATGCATTTTTAACTAAATAAGAAACCACAAACATAATTAAAATTAGTAATGTCTGAAATCTCCATTTCTCTTTCTTCTATCTTTACATCCAGTCCAAAAGGTACTGGCAGCTTCTGGAAAAGCCAAAACATGCAATATTTCAGGAAAGCATGCTTGCTCAGTACAGAACTGGCCTCTGTTGTTCTTCTCTGTGGCTGATGCTGCCCTCCATATTACTGACAAGAAAATGGTTTTCAAGCCAATTCAATTAGAATTTTAAACTCTGATTTCCATATGCCTCATAAGGTTACATTCTGCCAGTGCTTTTGAACCCTGAGCAGTTGGATAAAGATAATACTAACCAGCAAAAAACCAAAAACCAAAAAACAAACAAACAAACAAAAAAAATTGAGAGGATAAATATTAATTAATTCACTGAGCAAATAGAATGTACAGCATTTGCCAACTTAGTGGTTTCAAGCAGAAAATAAGGGACATAGCATCTGAATAGCCACTGAAATATATCATCTGAGACTAAAGGAAGCAACCACAGTCCTGTTTGTATGTGTGCCTGTAGGAAACCATGTAAGAGAAGGCCAGCCTGCTGAAGATTTTCCAGGGGCACATACCTCCTTAGTGAAATATTTAGCAAAGGCACAAGGTCACAGTATGGGGCATATATAAAAAAGATAAAAAGCACAGATAAAAAAGGTATCTGAGAGCCAGCCCCTATAGGCTCTGCCCATAGTGATCCCCTCCAAAACACCAGAACTATGTGGATTTTCATTGCCCTAATAGGCCTTTGTCACTGCAGGTTTAGCTCTGAATATCCATATCATGTATGCTGGGGAATGTGCTCCACGGAAGCGCCGCGGGCTGATTGCCATAACAGCTTCTACCTCCATTGCTGCTGGAAAATTCATAGGATTTGCCCTGGGCCTCAGGTAAGAGAGTCTGAAACATTCTCAATTTATTCTGTTCTTAAAATGTTTGCATATATCAATGCACACCTATGCCCAGCAGCTGCTATTTGGGGCAGTCAGTACCAGACTGATAACGCATAGATCTTGTAACAGTTGTACTGTGAGCCTCAGAAGCAGAGGGATCAGCCCCTGTAGGTTCTTCATTTAGTGCTCATTCTGGGACTATTGGTCCCTGTGAGCCCTCAGCTGCTGCAGAAGGATACAAGTGGCCTTGCTGTGTCCAGCACTGAGCAGCAGGAGCCAACACCGTGCAACTCCTGCGCTGCAGGCAACGGCCCTCTGCACTCCTGCTTAAGACTCTTGGGAGGGAGCTGCTGGAACACAAGCAGCAGGGCTGAGGAATGACCCTGTGTCTGCGTGTGCGCACACGGCCAGCACACACGGCTCCTCAGCCCCTCTCACTCTGCTGGTTTTGTTCCAGAGAAGTTCTTGGAGTGGAGGCTCTCTGGCCGATTCTCCTGGCAGCCAATGCACTTCCTGCCCTTGTTCAGCTTCTCACCCTCCCCTTCTTCCCAGACTCTCCCCGCTACCTGCTCATTGACAAAAAAGACAAGGAGGGATGCATCAAAGGTAAGGAAATGGGCCATAAATCATTCATTTCAGGAAAAAGGGGAAAATACAGTAAAGCCCAGATGAGCCTGGAAGAGAGGTACAGGTGGGATAAAGACTCTTGGTCTTTTGGCTGTGAAACCACCTTCAGCTCTTCTGTTTGGATATTGGTGCTCTCTTGGCCCTAGTATTTTCCTTACCCACTGCCAGGGTCCTCTGAGGAATGAGTGATCACACACAGCTTGTATTTCCATCAATGCAGATTCTGCTCTGAACAGTCAGAGGATAAATACAGTACCTTCTCTGTGTGAGAAAGAGAGGCTCTGTACCGTCATGCTCTATGTGTAAGCATTCCAGTTCTTTGGTAACCCTAACAGTAGCTACTGACAGAAACTGAGTAACAGCCACTGTGGGTATTTAAATACCAAAAGATAGAACCCCTTGGATGTAAACTTATTTTTTATATGTAGGAGTCATCTTACCTTGTCTGTGTTTTAGAGTGTGCACTAGAACTGCACCTTTAGCAGGAGAGTACTCGGGAAAGGATTGGTAAACATTAAGGTGTGACTTACATTGAAAGACTGTCAGCAGCTATTGGCCAAAGGTGAGGTCATGATTAAGATAGAAAATCAGATAGCAGTGATCTGGATCTGTGTCATATCTCAGCCCAGATCTCTAGGAAGTTCATACAAGAAAAGAGCATGAAGTTGTCATAAGTTACTCTGCGAAGCAGGAATTAATCTTCTGGATTCATGTGTATGCTGGTGAGCTTGGTGACTTTTCCTCCTCTCCTTCCAGCTGTGAAGCAGCTCTGGGGAGATGGAGACCATATGGCTGAAATAGATGACATGATGTCAGAGCAAAGAGCCATCCGTGGGGAGAAGGCGAAGAGCGTTTGGGATCTGCTCCGTGACAGAGCTGTGCGCTGGCAAGTCATCACTCTGTTCCTTGTCGTCTCGTGCATGCAGCTCATTGGAGCCAATGTGGTACGTGCAGTGTTTTGCTCTGCTCTCTGCATTGCTGACAAGCAAAAGTAAGCTCTGCAAGGAGATATGAAATGCTGCAACGTGGTGAATGACTGCAACAGTGGCTGTAAGGAGGGATCTGAAGTTACTGTTTATTACAATCTTTTCCCATGGAAGTTTGGGACCTAGGATAAGTTGAGAACTGTGTTTGAGCAAGTGTCTTCTGAAGGTATTTCTATGGATTACCCTGTTATGATAAGATGATTTTCTATTTTGTTAAGGTCTGGTTAGTTATTTTCTGTCCAAAAAGACAGAAGCTAATGTAAACATGGCCACATATGTACAGCTTCACAAATTTCTATTCTTTCCAGGTTTACTCTTATGCATACAATGTCTTTACAAAGGCTGGAATCCCCCCTACTCAAACCCACTATGTCTCCCTGGGGGTTGGGACCACCGAGATCCTCTCCACAGTTCTGTGTGTAAGTGTCTTCAGCTGAATTTTATTCTGTTGTAATACATGGTTCATTTTGATCTTTAAAAATACTGTAAATGGAGCTTCAGGAACCAAATTTTTACAACAAATCAACCATGGAATTGTTCAGATAAAGTCCTCTCCCCACATCGTGCAAACATGGACATTTCTATTCAGTTTTTGGGAAGAGTGGAGGGTCTTTCTGTCAAAATCACAACCCATTCTGGGCCAGCCTTGAGAGTTCCAGTTCCCCGCTGGAGGAAGGGCAGATGTCATTTGTCAATAGGACTCAGGGCTGTAGGAATCACAGCAATTAACAGTATAAGCATTCCCACTCTGCTCTCCTGCCTGGCTCTCCTTTGCCTGCAGAATGCCGCCTCTGACCTCCCCTGCCCAGACAATGCTCCCTGCAGCCGTGCACCTCCCCACCTCCTGCTCCTCCCTGCAGCTCCTGGTCCTGCTCAGACCCCTCAGATACCTTTACTCACCCTTCCAGAGAAGGCACCACATCTCAGTCCCCAATCCTCCAATGATTCCCTGCCTGGCCAGTGAAGGCAGATACCAGAGCAGCTCACCACTGACTGCCTGCTGTCCTTTGGAGCTGGCAGCCTTGTCCTCCTGCTTGCAGGGTTTCCTCATTGAGCGTGCAGGGAGGAAGACACTGCTTTGGAAAAACTACACGGTGATGGCTTTGGCTCTAGGGCTCCTCACAGTCACCCTCTCACTCCAGGTAAGGCCCCACTGATGCATTAGAACTGTGTCCATGTTTTATTGTGTGGCAGATATCATGACTATTTCCCTCCCCACAAATCACTTTTTAGTGAGTGGAAGTATTTTTGGGGCTAACCATCAAATTAATAGAGGTCTGTTCCCAGCCGTGGATTAAATATGCACTTACAGATGGATTAAAGACAGTAGCTTTAGACAACCAAGATCACTGCCAACACTATCTCATGAAATTTCTGAAAGCAGAGGAAATAGATCTGTGTTAAACATTCACATACTTAGTAGTGATGAACATTTGTAATGGAGCTAGATAAATAAAATTTTAATTTCTGATTTTGTTTGCTTTTCATTTCCTACCACAGGACTCCTTTTTCTGGGTACCATACTGCTCTGTTGCACTTGTCTTTATTTTCATCATGAGCTTTGGCATTGGGCCAGGTTGGTATTTTCTACTGGAATGGTTTCATTTACTCACTCGTTCCTTCCTCTCTGCAGCCTTTAGGAGACATTCCAGGCATAGCTGTTTTCCACAGTAGGCATGAATCCCTACTTCTGATTCAGTGCAGGCATAGATATTTCCCTCCATACTATGGTAGGAGGTAAAATTCATTTCCTATTGCATTCCTACATGCCTTTTTTCTGAAGAGCCAAGCACCACCTCAGACACTTCCAGGCTACTTAAAGCCATGAACTTATGCAACAAAATGAAGTATCAGGTACAGAAGCATCATGCAAAATTTCTAAGTTTCCTTTTTTCTTCAATATTTTTTCAGCTGGAGTACTATGCCCCTTGCTCACGGAAATATTTATTCAGTCATACAGACCAGCTGCTTATGTTTTTAATGGTGTTACAAACTGGATCCAGCTCTTCATCCTTGGACTTTTGTTCCCATTCATAGTGGTAAGTAAAGTAGGGTGTTTGTTTCAGTTCAGAGGAAGTTAGACCTCTCTTGAACCCAGAGCATACTTCTCTTATCAACACTTCATGCAACAGACAGAGCCCAAATTAATTGCAGTTCTGATGGCCTCTTCCTTTTTAACCAGGTATTTACTGGAAGTGTGGCAAACCCACAAAATGCCTCTAACTCTACACAAGTTAGAGTGACATTAGCAACACAGATGCAATGACAGGGGCATCAACACTGTCAGATGTCATTTGAAGCAAGATTTATATCAACTATTCCCTGACCAAGTTCTCTTAGTAAATACAAACCCAGAAACTCTATATCACAAGAGAAAGAAATTAAGATAAAATTTTATGAATATATTTTGTCTCTTTGTTTTTCTGTAGGAAGGCCTTGGCAATTTCTGTTTCATCATTTTTCTGACATACTGTCTGTCCATGGCTATTTTTGTATTCCTGGTGCTGCCAGAGACCAAAGGAAAGACCATGCTGCAGGTCATGGAGGAGTTCAACCGCCTGAACTACTGTGGAAAGAAGGGACAGGCAGCTCTACAGCAGAGTAACTGCTCAGTGCTGACTGTTACTAGGCTTTAAGAACAAACCCTGTACTTCATATTTTGCTCTTGTATTACTGTAGTGCCCAGAAGCCTCACTAAGCAAGAGAGAATCCATAGATCCACAAAAAAATCACCTGCAGTGCAGGGTACAGGATGAACTTGGTGGTTCTCTCCAGCTCCTGAAATATGAGCTGAATTAATTCCTCTGCACAAAAAAATTGAACACAGTTTATAGAGAAAATAAGATCTTTGTCACTCCCTCCAAGCTTGCAGTTTTAAACTTAAAACACAGGATCTGCTATATTCTTGGGAAAACCTGGACTCCACAGTTGGAAGAAGTGATTCTGGAAAGTCCAGAGGTACAGCAAACTTGCAGAGAAGACGGAGTTTTGACACTGAAATTATCTGCTCCTATTAACAAGTCAGTGTGGATGAGCTTTCCCAGAGAAGAAGCTTCAGTCCACATGAATAAAAGTGTTTAGCTTTTTAATCCAGTGGTGCCTTGCCTATCAGTAGGCAGAATCAATATGTAATGTTCCTCCCATGTTTACACTTTTGGAGATTCTTCTATTGGGAAAAACAGGGATATGTCAGCACTGAAAGAAAGCAATGAGCAAAGAAAGCAGAGCTGCAGGAAATCATGAGTGGGCAAATCCAGTGGGCAGATTCTCCTTTGTTAGCAATGGCTCTGTAGTGTGTCTTCAGCCCGGAGAGCACTGGGTGTCAGTGGGATTCACCTCCTGAGAGTAACTGGTACCAACAAGACAGAAATGAGGAACACCTCTCCTGGAGAACCCATTTTGTATGTGTGTGTTTGCTTCTCTCTCCAGGTCTCTGAAAACTTTACATTTTCATTATAAAACCTGGTAAAAAGGGCTTCACATTTGTGTTCATTGCTATATGATATGACACTTTTTTGGTTTTCTTCATGCTTTATGGTTTACTGATAAGGAAATAAAAAGCAGTGACTAGGAAAACACATCCTCATTGTGCCTGGACTGGTTTTCCTTGAATGAAGAGTCAGGGACAGAGGAGACCCCATCTTCTGGGACGGTGTTGTTGGGGTCAAGGAATACTGTGTCTGTCTTGTTCTGGAGATGAGATCTTCACTATAGACTGATGCAGATGCTGCACAACAAATTTTGCAAAAAGGATCTGAATATTGAGCAGCAGTTTCTTTCACAACCCTAAGGCTCCTCATTTTATCTTCACATCGTCCTTCAGCAGCATTTGTGGCAGTGCTAAAGTCAGGAGCAGGGGACTTCCCCAACACAGCCATCCTTCCTATGACAATCATCATATTACCAAAAACACTAAATAAAGTTTATTGTTTCAAAGCTTGAGGATCAGGGATTGCACAGTACCACATTAAGAACCATTCCTTCTTCTGCTCAAAAATGCAGGGGGAAAAAAAAGCATTTGAAGTGTTTCAAAAAGAAAAGATTAGGTAAGGCCTTGATCATTTTAAAGGTCTTTATTTGGTCTGATCTTTCTCAAACCTACTGGTTCCCAATGAGGAAGTTTTTACTGTCTTACAAGACATTAAAAACTCATTTCTTTATTGTGCTGGTTTCACACAGTCTGATCTTTTGTTTGTCTGTTGTGGGGAAAGAAGAAGAGCAGAACCACAGGGGTGGTTCTTTGTACACCAGTCCTGTCGAGCTCTGAGGATGGGCATGCCCCTGAGCACATGAAATTTATTAACGCCTTTACGATGGTGCATCCGGGAGAGAAAGTGGGGGGCTGCTCCTCCCGGGAGGCAGTAGGGGGAGGAAAACACCGCAGCGGGGAGACCCTGCGGCCTCCGCGGGCCAGGAGGGTGGCCCAGGGGTCCGACGCTGGGCCTGATGCTGCGGCCAGGTCCCTGCTGGGCCGAAGAGCCGAGGCTGCAGGAAACTTGGAGCCGCGCTGCAGGCAGAAGAGCGGAGCTGGCAGTGGCAGAACATGACGAGCAATTCCCCAACACAAAATCCAAACTAAACTAACTTATCAACATCGCAGAGATCCCATGGAAGTTGGGTTTTTTTATCTCATAAAAACTTATTAACAATGGTGTTTGGGGCAACAAGTTTTTTCCCCTTTTATTCTCCCTTTTGGTTAGAGAAGAGAAGGAGGTGATCCTGTGAGAAGGACAACATGGTGGACACCAGGTTTCGATGAGGAAGGAGTGGGAGGGGAGGCTCTGATGTTAGAACTGGATTCTTCCTGCCGNGACTGTTTTGTTCGTGGGAGGGACTTTGCGTTGTAGCAGGTTGGGTGGGATGCTACTTCGTGCACTGTTAAAACCACCCTGAAGAAGCTTGTATCCCCTGCAAGAAGGACACCCCATAGTATAACAAAGAGAATCTCCTCCATGTGTGTGTCCCTGCGTGTTCAGTGAGAAGGATGGAAATGTTTGGGGGAGGGGGGAGATGAAAGGTGTTTTAAACTTACTTTATTGCTTATTATTCTCTTCTAATTCTGTTAGTAAATTTAATTTATAGTTTTAAGCTAAGCCTTATTCTTGCCTTGAAATATTTCTCTCTTGGTCCTTATTCTCAGTCATGAGCTCTTAGATAATTTTCGTGAGTTATTTTCAAACCACAACACTTAGACATGTCTTTCTACAGCATGATTGTGTTCAGCCTGCCTTACTTCTTCCCTCTTACTAAATGCTGTCCACAAGAGGGAAAGTGTAGTAAATCATTAACACTGCCATAAACAATCATGGATTGTGAATAAAGGTTGAAGGAGTACTTGTGAATCTGCAGTGCAGGATCCAGAATCACACAAGTGTGACACAGGGCAGCTTTGAAGACAAAATCCCTCCAAGTCCATGATATTTGGTGAGCTGCACTCGGGGTCTGGAAAAAGCACACTTCTTGTAGTGTTCAAATCCCAGGTGGAAAGATGCATCTTGTCGTCTTCATTAGGAAAATAAATAAGAACTATACTTAGGCATTTAAGGCTTTCTTTTTCCATTTTGCAGCACTGAACGAAAGTGTGATGCCAGATGAAAATGAGTCTTCTAGGAGGGACAGAGACAACAGGAGCAAGAGGAACTGGGTTCTACAGAGAATGTTTGATCAACCAGGTGTTAAAAACTGGCCACAGACAGTGTTTAAAAACCTCTCCAGAAAGGTCCAGAGCTGCCATGTGTGTCCTTCCTTACAGCAGTTGAGCTTCCCAACCTCAGCTCAAAGAAAAATCTTCCTTTTCCTTCTAGTTCCTCCAGGCTTGTCAGCTCCGTCCCACTGAGGTATGGTATCTTGCTCTGGCACACTGTGGGTCAATTCCACTGTTACAGAGAGGCAAGAGTGAGGCTTCTAAGTGGTTCTGGAAAGAGTGTGACCCTCTATAAGGAACTGAGCATTTGCAAGGACACAAAATGCCAATACGTCATTTCGAGTACCTGGAAAATTGTTCAAGCAATTGTAAATCTTCTAGCAGGCAAGAAGAGGCATTATATGGCTCAGCTACAATTCTAAAGGCCTGTTGTAGACAGGAGGGGAGGAGAACATCCCCTGCCTAAGCTGCTTGTCAGAGAGGTCCAGAGGGACTCTGCTCCCCTGAAGGGAAGATGGTAGCACTCACTGTC
Organism: Pomatostomus ruficeps; assembly: GCA_013400735.1. Lineage (NCBI taxonomy): Eukaryota > Metazoa > Chordata > Aves > Passeriformes > Timaliidae > Pomatostomus > Pomatostomus ruficeps. Next base: position 38,720 of record VYZT01018785.1, on the reverse strand, counting down.
TGATTTCGCACACAACAGGAACATGCAGGTGTTTTAGCAGTGACACTAAGGGGGAGTGCTCCCAATTCAAGAAGGATAAACATTTACCAATGTTGCAGTCAGCTTGTCATATCTGGGTCTTAGAATAATTAAACCAGCAAGTAGAGGCCCTGGCCGGTGTCAGGGGAGGACACAAATCGCTAGAAGCCACATGGTTAGAATTTAATGTCTGTGCTGTGATCCCAAGCTCTTACAATCTCAGTGTGGAAACCATCTCTCTCATCTGACAGGCCTGACAAGGGCTCTCAGAGCGGGCAAGGTTTCAAGGGGAAATGGCTGGTTTCCTCTCAGACCTGGTGAGTGTCCAGCTTCTTGTGTTCTAGCCCTGGTCACTAACAGCAGCATCATCTTTAATGATTACAGCAAAGGGAATCATTCTTTCTTGTAATAAAAATGAGCAACAGAGCATGTGCTTGGGACAACACTGGTTCAGCAATAAGGCTGACTAAATGGCATCTGCAGAAAATACATTAGAAATGCAAAACAGCAAGAGGTTTAAAAGAGGACCTGGGAAACCAGGAAAGACGGGAATTTGGAAGAAGATAGAGAACACAGTATCAGTGAAAAACACAAAACAGAGAAAACTGTCCCACTCTACTGCTCTGCACTCTCAAGGACAATTGAGGATACTCATCAGTTTAAAGTGTGACCTGACTAAATGCCTGAAAATATATGTGCTTCTAAGAAACGTTCTGAAATTCAGTGTACATCATAAAAACGCAGCTTTTCCAATAGGAGTCATTCAGATAGGGCCTCTAAAATGTTATTTCGTATGGGGTTGGTAAAAGTGAAATGTGAAAAAAGAAAATGTTTTAAGAGGACAGACTTGAGTCATCTCTGGAGGATGGTGAACACTGTCCCTGAGGAGGCAAAGGTGAAAGCAGAAAGGGATTCAAGAAAGCTGTAGCTTCTTTCTAGTACAGAGGTAAACACAAACGATCTCAACAAGGCTTTTATGATTTTTGTTTTCTGTGGTTAGCAGAACTAAGAGAATTAGAGAATGTATCTTTCCAGATTGCTAATAACCAGGAGAGGAACACAGCAGAATGTGCAGATTTGTATTTTAACAATTTCCCACGAATTTTGCTTGATTATTGAAAAATTCATGATGGGTTTCTGCATTTTAAAAGTTTCTTAATTATAGAAAAGTGAAGATATAAGATCCTGTAAATTATCTCATGGTTTAAAAGGTGTGCTGGTATCAGGACTTTAGGATGTATTTTATTCTCTTGGCAGGTTCAATACCAGAAGCTATTGCAAATGATTATGGTGCTGGGAATTGGTGGAACCCACCTCTCTGGTTTTCAAACGTCTGTGATAAATTACACTTCCCCAGTAAGAAAAGCTGGAGGAAAAAAGATCACATCTCTAACTGCTCCTCATGGTCCTAGGCTTTACACTTTGCAGACGCTTTGCAAAAGTTCTTAGGTGTTGCTATGTCAGTTTTTTCCCTGTTTCCAATGCCATACTGTCACTGTCAAAGTTTGTATGATTGCTAGGAGCTGTGCTCCAAAGACAACTTCCCACAGAGTTTTGTGGAAACAACATATTGAGATATCTCCTTAAAGTTTATGCTATGAAGAAAAAAAATTAAAAACTAACTGATGGAGTCAGCCTTCAGCTCAGTCCTTTTCTCTTTATATCCATTACTGGCCACAAGACCATTTGCACTTTACCATAATGAATAAAAGGTCCTAATTTTTTGGTGTAGGAGAGCTAGGATTCAACACATTAAAGAGCGGAATTAATTTTTGAAAGATTATTTGACACTATTAGACTCTCTGAGAGGAAATATCAATCCTAATTTGCAAACGTGTCCTATAGTCACATTTTTAGTCATGACTATTAATTTAATTTTTTTATTGTAAATATTATGAAGAACATTATGATTAGTGTCTCAGTGGAAAAAAACAATCCCTTTTTCTGTCCCAGTACATTCAGAAGTTTATCAATGAAACTTGGCTGGAGCAATAGGGTTCTGTGCGTCCTCAGGAGACCCTGATATTCCTGTGCTCCCTCATCATGTCTGTGTTCTACATAGATGGGATGATAGGGTGTCTGTACCTGACTGCAAAATTTGGAAACTAATTATATTTCTCAGCATCTCACTACCCAGGGCTGCCACAGGGGAAGCTATTAAATATTATTCAACTAATAGAAGGGATACCAGAATCTCACTGCCCCCTGCTGCCACAGAATTTACCCAGCATGTAAAACTACACCTGGGTGCATTGGAGAGACAAGAACATGCAGATATTTCTGATTCCTTTGTCACCGTTTTTGTTGACATACAATTCCTGTATTTTTGCTGACAGTTTTACCTTACAGGAGTTTCCTTCAGCCTCATGGTTTGCTCACACAGCAAGTAAGAGGTATCTAGCTTCTCCTTTCCCACTCCTCGGCAAAGACATCATGGCTTTTCATAACCAGATTTGGTTGTCCTATAAGCAATGGGTTAAACATGGCCATGGCTTCAGTCTGTAAATCCAGAGGAGAACAGTCAGACATTACTCAAAGAAGATAAAGTAAAACATGGATCATACCCACATGTGTGGAGTTACACAAGAAGCCACAACTATGAACGGCTGTAGCAGCAAGAATGCTGAGAAGCCTGGAAGAACACTGACCACACAAACCATGAAAGCAGGAAAGGCGTCCTGTTTTGCTAGCCTGGCCCTGAGAAAAAACTAACAAACTGTCAAGATGGCAGATTTATTAGGGGCCTGTAACCAAGCTGCTGAAAACAGCTTCTCACACTAAAAAGTATAAATATTGTCTTACCTTTGCAATAAACCAGATTCATTTGCATTTAGCTCCTCACATTCATACACTACACACATGTTGATTGCTTTCACAGGAAGAAATGTCTACTGTTCAAGGACGTGGTCCTAGTAACAGCCACGCTGCACACTGGCTTCAGCAGGAGAGCCAAGTCTTTTGAGATTATCCTGGTTGGACATTTCCTCGAGGGCATCTCCATGACTCCATGTTAATGTGACTTCTTTGGGATGGATACAGAAATCTTCCTGCTGGGAGTACCCAGGAATGTGCTGTAACCCAGTGGAACAAGGAACAGGTTGGGGCAAGGTAAAAGAAGTTGTCCTTTGCCTTCAAGAGACCTTGTAGAGAGATCTGATGGATTAGCTAAACATCTCACTTAAAGTAAAAGGTACATTTTCAACCTATTATTGCAGAGGATATATGGGAAAGAGTTCAGAAGAGAGAGGAAAGAGCTGAAGGGGAACTGAAAAGGGACCCTCTCTCTTTCTTTCGACAGTGCACTCTCCTGTCTTCTCCCTTGGGGAATACATATGAATGCCCATGTTTAGTATGCTGGAGAGATCTCACCTAAGAAGTTGCATGAATTTATAAAAGTGACCTCCACAGTGTTTCTTGCACTAGGAAAAACTGTAGCAGAAATTCTTGGATTAAGGTGCCTGTGCTACTCCTTCTCAGCCCGTTTTATATTTATTTTCCTTCTATATAGCAGGAAAGTGGTGTTCTCCCAGTTCTAGAAACAGACATACACCAAGGGTGGGGTTTTATCTTGCTTAACTACAGCAATCAGAAAGAAGGCATCTACCCCATACAAGTCACTGAGGTTTCCATGTCATTTCCTGGGGAGAGAAAAGTCTTTCTCTTGAGAAAGGATGACTCCATCTCTGGATGTGCAGTCTCTTTGCTGAAGCTAATAAGAAAAGATTGTATGTAAATACTCTTAGTAAATTTGTGAGATCTGAAATTTTTGCTAGTTTCTTGATAACCTCATGCAGACTTGCTGTATTAGTTCAGAGGGCTGTTGTGGGAATATTCTGACCTTCAGAAATTATTCAAACTCTAAGAAAAATCTCAGTCTTGCAGAAGAAATAAAGTATCAGTCTATTTTCCCATCCCTAATCTAAATGTTGTCTAATTAAATTTAACTTTCCAAGGACTGTATGTATTTTGTGTCTCTTTAGCTTGCCTAAAATTTAGAAAACACCACATTAGTTATAAACTGTAATTTTACTCGACTATAAATAGATTTTAACATTCTTTCATAGAGATATTTTAGGAACTGAAGACATGTGGAATGTGCTATTGTTCTTCTCTGGGTTGGTGGCATTGATCCCACTGCTCTTTTTGCTATTCTTTCCTGAGTCCCTTTCTAAAATATCACTGTTTTCTCAACTTACCTGTAAAATCCTACCTTATGAAAGAATGACACCTGACAGCCTGCATCTCTTAGCACTGCTCTGTCCTTGCTTGTTCTCTCTTAATATCACTCTTAATTACCCACATCAGTAACACCAGACCTGAACTTACAGCTCTCTGTTAGAACCTCACTCACCTAAGACCAGCATTTAATCTGGAAGTTCTCTGACTAAACACTATCAGTAGTTACTAAAGTCTCCAAGTTCAAATGGCAGTCTTTAGTATTGTAAGGGTTGTATATGACAACCATTAATGTCTTGAAAACACAACAGAATTTCCACAGTAGCAGAACTGAGGTATCTTCTATGGGTCAATTACAACGTTTCTCTCCCTTTTTTATGTTTTTTATTTCCTCAGCTGGAGCCACTGCACCTGTCATGAATGAAATCTTCACCCTCTCAGCAAGGGCCTCCGCTTTTGTAATTGGTGGTATTGTCATTTGGTTAGGCCTCATGTTCCCTGGAATGATTTTTCTCTTTGCTGTAGTATGTAATTTGATTCAAGTCTTCTCTTTGACTCTGTCAATTAAATCTGGATTTCTAGGTGGATCTGGACAGGGAGGAGGACAAAATGACTTGTAGATGATCAAAACTGTGAATCTCTTATTGCTACAGCATAAGGAGGTCATTTATATAAAATACCTCCCAGTACTTCAGAAACCATCTGCTGCCCTAAGAACAGATTGAGAAGATAAATAAATGGTTTTTTTCTGTAAAATTACTCTATTACTCATTTCACAGGACCAAATCAACAGGTTTCAAGAACCTGTAGAGGAATCACTCATCTTGTTCTATTTTTATCTCCAGATGCTTCTTGGGCCTTTTTTGCTTCCTCATCCTTATTGCTGTCCTGGTCTTTTCAGCGGTTCTTATCTACCTGTTCTTCTCAGAATAAATGGGAAGTCAACCTCTGAAATCACAGAAGAATTCAAAACCTGACAGTTTAAGAGGAAATGTCATCAGACTGTGGAGATGAATGCTGCTGAAGAAAAGACATTTTGCACCAAGCTCTGATAAGCCACCATAAGTAATTTCCACTGACAAAAGCTCTGTTTCAAAATTGAACTGAAAGCTAAATATTAACATGGAATTTTCTCAATGAAATGCAATCCAAAAAGCCATCCAGAGATAGCTTGTCATTCATCCAAGTAGTCCTGGTTTATATTCACCTTTGCTTTTTGTGGTGAGAGACAATGACTTCTTCCTAGAGAAGCTCTGTAGCAGGAAGACATTGGTGACTACAGACAGTCCTCAGAACTGGCACATGGGAAATATACAGGCATAACACATCAATTGTATTTCAAGTCTTTCTCCATTGCTATAAATTTTAAGCAGCAAGATTTGTATCTATGTTTCTTACTTTATGAGAAAGTTCTGCTCAGGATTAAGAGCAGGATGAAGAGAGGATTAAACATAGCCATAGTTCTTGCAAACAATTTTCATGCCACCTCTTTGCGGTATCACACTGTAAAGGACTTAGTATTGATAGTGAACACTGCACATGAACAAATACCAGGTAGAATAAGATCTTCTGTTTCAGTGAGGTGACATTGAGTCACTGTATGTCCTGATTGTCTCTATGACTGTCAGGGATCAGCCCGGATCCCTGGGCATTTGGTACAGAAGTACTCTTAACTTGCATCCTCTGGAGCAAACTGACTGCACTCTCCATGCATATTGGTTGTAGCAAAATCAGGAGGAAGTTCTTGTAATGTATTCTTGTGCTTCATGGATGGTACAAGGGTTAAAAAATACACAGGCAGCACTGAGAGCTGGAAGACAAGAGCCCTAGAGAGAGACAGAGAGTAAGACTCTCAGACAGTACTGAGAGAGTAGACAGCTTGAAAACTCAGCCCATTTTATAAATAAATAACTGCTCAAAAAAAGAGGAGAAGTTGTGATGGCCAGTGTCTGCTAGCTGTGTACTGGCCTAGGACACACTGCACTCTGCTCCTGCACATCAGCACACAATCCTACACTTCACCACTGCTGTGCTCCACAGCATCCAGGACTGTGCTGTTTGAGGGCTCTCAGTCCTGCTGACCACTGCAGCACCTAATCACTTCCCTCTCCAAACTCTTCTACCTTCATATAGGATGATAGTTTTTTTTTCCTGTCATGATTACAAATGGTATTTCATGCCTCTTCCTTAGCAAGACTGTAAGTCCTTTCTTTCTTCAGTTTAAACATTCTTATTTATTATCATTGTGCTGAGGTCTGAATTAGCGTTGAGTTTTAGGGAGTTTTCTATTTAAAATTTTCAGATAATATACTCACTGATTCTAAAGGAATAACCACAGAAGAAGGTCTGATACTAAAGCACCAGCATGTGTTCCAGCAATTGAAACCTGGGTTAGATTTTATGTTCACTCCCTTTATCACTCCCTGTTTCAAAATAGGGAGCACCCATGCTACTGAATGTTCCCCTTCAGAAGGCCCTCTTCTGTTGAGGGACTGAAATACTTAATCCACCCATTTTAAGCGTTGTCCAATTGCTACAAAAACCATAAATCAACAGAAATCATACAAAGTAAACATTAACCTCAGCCTCAGAGTAGGATGGTTACTTAAGCTGAAGGTGCAGAAGAGGCAAGAGAGAAAACACTTCCTCAGTCTGGCAGAGTTCTGTCTGCCTGGGATCAGCCAGCCTTTTGATATAAGATGGACAAGCTCCTTCCAGAAGTGGTGAGTACTTGTCAAGATCTGAATTAAAGGTTATGATCTGGTTATCAAAGTTCTTAGAAATGCCTCTGCCCCAATTAAGGTACAAACGAGACCATATGCCAGTGACCATAGTATGAGTTTTATTTGATAGTAAATATGAGAGAGAGAGAGAGAGAGAGAAAAGAGATACAAAAGAAGAGAAAGAAAGAA
>VYZT01018785.1:0-31583 GCA_013400735.1 Pomatostomus ruficeps | reverse complement strand
GGGGGGGGGGGGGGGAGCGGGGGACAGAAAGAAGGTAAGGAAAATATCACCACTCCGTGGATCCCAACAATGTTCCATTGATCCTCTCCAGGTGGTCTTGGTGGTGATAGTCCTCCCAAAAGCGTAGAATCCCATGGGTTAACAGACACTCAAGCTGGGTGGCACTGTCCAGGCATGTCCGTTCCTCCCCCTCACAAAATACATCCCTGTCCCAGGGGATGAGGGGGGGCCGTCTCTTGCAACAGGCTCTGGATCTCTTGCAGCACATGCAGTCCTCTGGGGAGCACCTTGGGGGGTCTTTGATGGATTGTGACACCCCCTCAGCTGCCTCACGGGAATGCCCCGCGGATGCGGCCTGTGGGGCTGGGGGGGCTCCACAGCTTGGCCAGTTTGTGTAAGGGAGGATGGGTGTTCACTGCCCCTGGCCAGAGGTCACACCACACACTGGAAACCTCCTCTGTCCCCCTCGGTTGGGGGGGAAGTCTGTGTGAGCCTGGCTTCTGTGAGCTGTGCCCCCCTCCCCACCCCAAACCCAGCTGGGGGTGATTCTCAGCACAGCGAGTGGGTTTGACCTTTTTGGATGCATCCCCTTCTCTCAGCCTGAGAGGATGACACAATGGCTTTTCCCTTTATCTAATCTCAGTAGTTTGACTTACAGTCCAAAGTTCCAGTCGGGCATCTTCAGGGAGGCTTCTTCGGTTGTAGCTTCTTTATACAGTTTCTGTTATAATGAGCAAAACTTTATAATGATGATTAAGGCATGAACAATTTCTGCAGTACTGCAGACAGTACTGCAGCTAGCAGCACCAGCTTTTAGCACTCAGCTTTCAGAAGAACTGAGAGGTTGTCTGTTACAATTGCCATTCCTAAAGAAAATGCATTACGTATTTACCAAACATTTTTCAAAATAATAGGGTAGGCAGGGGATAAACCTTTTAATTTTGTTATTGTAAAAATTAGAGCTAACATTTAAAATAGAAAAATCAAAAGTTACAGACTTAATGTTCTGGACTAAATCATCATGGAAACCTTGAAGGAAGTTCCAGCTGGTTAGGAAAACTAATTTTAAAAAAAATTAAAATTCAGTTCCTATAGTTCTTAAATGGTGAGGTATTTCTGCACCATTTTTACTTGCTCCTGCTTGCTTCCATGTCCATGTGTGATACTATCAGGCTACTCTCCTAGCTGGTAGCCTGATAATGTTATGAAATGGTATATTTGAAAAGAAAGGTTTTGTGGATGGTTTAGTTAGTTAATGTGAAGAAGAGTAGCAAAACTGAAAATCCAGAACCTTTATCTGGCTGATCATTATTTGCATTTATGCTTTGCATGTTCTGCTGAGATGGTTTAAGCATCATCAAACAAGCCAATATCCTAGAAATGCAGGGACTATGATATCCCAGCTTCTTCTGTGATGAGCTTGTACTGTTCCTTGCATGTTCAGTACCCGTGGTTGGTTGTAATGCTCTTTGTGTTGGGAATTAGTGGATCCCTCACAAGTCCCTTTCAAACCTCTATGAAGAAATCCTCAACCATGATAAGAAAAGCAGATACAGCATCTTCAGGAGTCATTGATGATGGGGTCAAAATGTACAGGATGCTTCCCAAAACAAATTGCAAATTGTTTCCATTGACTTTTCATTCCCAGATCTTTCCACCCACTCTTCTTTGCAGAAGAAAAGAATAAGAGCTCACCTGTAGCTGCCTCTGAGTGGGCATGCCCAGGTGACAAACACATCAATCTCTCCACTTAGCAGATGTTGCCACCATGCCCTCTTTGCTGTGCCCTCTCAGATAGTGCAGCTTGCAGCTTCCCTAGCAATGTTATAAAGGGGACTTTCTAATGCCTGGGTCTCCTGGGTGAAAATAAGGACAGCATGAGGCCAAATGGAACACAAATGTAACATTTATCTTCTTCCATGCTGTTCTTTCCCGGTCTGCACAGGTTTCACAGTGAAATGCAATTGCCAGTGGCAGTACCTCTGAACTGTGCTGAACGGACATTAAAGCCATGGAGTTGCTAACTCAATAGAGAGATGTAAAAATACTTGTTGGGACCAGTGTTCACTATTGGCACTGTACCAGATCAATGGTGTGTTCTGCTTCCTTCCCCTTTCATGTCTCAGTTCTTTCTCTCTGATTTTACTCTTTGCTGGTTCTTTTGCAGGATCTGGTCTCAGCAGAAGCACAGCTGGAACACTGCAGAGGGACTGTTCATCCCTGTCACATAGCACCATGGCTGGTTTAAAACCATAAGTCTCGGATCCCTCTGTCCCTCTCCTATGACGTCCAGCCATGCTGACTCTGATACAGCTCCAGTGTCTCCTGCAAGAAGTCAGGTTGTTTTTCTGCGCACCGCCTCTACTCCATGGCTTAATGAACATTTCCCTCTCAAGCATTCATCCTCCCAAAGGGCACTAATCCAAACTGGCAGGCCTCAGGAGGCCTGTTCTCCCAAATGCTCACTATTGCTGCATCTCTTGCAGTTACTGATAAACCAGAGAGTATATGATTAACCTGCCAGTAATGCTTGTGAGTTGTTTTAATCCCATCCCAAGGCCTTTCTTTCATACTTCTGCAAGCAACATCGCAAATTATTTTGACTACTCACCTATCTTGCCTTCAGGAAAGAAGAAAATTTTAACTGTTTTATTTCTGTTGCTGTTTCACACCTAAAGACTGGAGTGTATCATGTCACAGCAACCAAACAAACTGTATTTCACAAAGTTAAACTTTGCCATCATGGTCATCATTTAGTCATCATGTTCAAAATGCTATAAAAGGAGAAGCAAAAACATAAAATAAAATTATCTTTCTCTATTTCCAGGAAAGCCTCGCCTCTTTCTGCTTCCCTACCTTTACTGAGATCCTCATCAGCTCCACATCTTCATCTTCCTCTTCCTTCCAGAGACAAAAGGGAACTTTGTTATGAAAATAACTGAAGAATGTGGCACTTTAGATTTTAGGCAGAGACCTCATTCCTTTACAGGAAATACTTCTCTTGAGGAAGTATCACCTACACCAGCTGGTCAGCAGAAAGACCTTGATGCTTGCAGACTGCAAAACAAAAGCAAATTATTGTTTTCTATTATGGGAAAATAAATGAATATTTTTTCACAGACACAAATGGAATCTTCGTGAATTAGAGTCACTCTCATATCACCTTGAAAATCTGAGAGCAGACAACAATCAACAAGTCATTGTAAAATAAAATGTGTGTTATGTTAAACTCTTAGATTTCACTTAGAACATGCTTTGTACTTAAATGTCTTCTTTAGTTCCAGTCTCCATGATTTTGTTATTCAAAATTTCATTTTGAGTTTTGGATTATAACAAACCCAAATCAAATATAAAAGAAACCACTGAATTTCTCTCAGTGTGAAATTAAACTGCAGATGGCTTCTGTCATCCACAATGAGCAATCTAGTGTAGTTCAAGCTGGCTTAGAACCAAGCCTGACTTTCAGCTCTTTAGGCAAAACTGACACACCTCATGAAGGCGGGTTTCATGTGTTTGATCATTTCATAGCAAGCATTTCTTACACCTCTATTAAAAAAAAATAATTACAAAGTCTCCTTAACTCAGTAATAATTCTTTAAACATGACACCATGCACAACTTCCAGTATAGCAGCTTTTTCAAGAATAAAGGTGACATTTTCAACAGAAATGGCCAATTTCCTTCACTTGACAAAAATCCAAGAAGTAAGGTCCTAGAATGAAATTCTCCTAAAATTGCTACGGCAATTAGTACCACGGCTCAGAATTACCAGAAACCCCTTTAAAATGTAAGAGAAATTTCACTGTGAGCTGGTGGAATTTGCTGCTATTTGAGGTCCTCAGTAATTATTTTCAAGGGGTGAATCCTTATGACATAGCCTCCCTACACCTCACTACAATCTGAGCAAAAACACATAATGAAAAGGAAACATTAACATTTTGAAACAATAGCCAGGAGATATGCAAGCAGTTACAATACCAGTGTTCAACAGAAAATACAAAAAATGCCAAATCATTCTACACACTACTGCAAGCCAGGATAAACAGCATCTGCTATGCAGTTCTACAGACAATAGTTGGAATTACACAAGTAACCAAGGGTTTAATATTAACATGCATTTTTTTTCTCATTTATTTAGACTCACAATATTTGCAGTGAACCCCTCTGTAAATAATTGCATTCTGTGTTTTATAAACTGAAAGTACAAGTTCTGAGGGTGAGCTCGAGCATTTCCTGAGGGCTTCAGTAGAACCCTATTGCCCCATTTGCCCTCACCCCATGCCTGGGGCACAGGGGACAGTCCCTGGCATAAACAGAGTGAGCAGAAGACTTTGAAGGCAAGAAAAGCACAGGGCATCAACCACACATGAAAGCCCCAGGCAAACCAACCACTTTTTTCCAAGTGCTGGCTCCAGTGGAAGCTACGTAGAGCTATGGTTTGAGCTTTACCTCACACGAAAGGAGCCTCTGGGAAGCAATGCCTGCACCACTGATTTTGAAGCTGTTCTGGGTCAAAGCTCAAACCTGAGGGAGTAAGATCCCGGTGGTCCCATCCCAATTCGTTAGGGCATATTTACCTTCTTTGACAGCTTTCATGAGTCTTAGTCTCTCGCTCCTTTTTCACCACACCTGGTAGACAAACATCCCCATAAACACCAGACAACAAATACCCTTCCTTAGCACAGTCTAACTGATTCATAAGGCCAGAACAGCAAAATTAGACTTTGAAATTTGCCCATTTTTCTTCTAATGACAATGTTTACTTTATCAAAGAATCTGAAACAGAACACCACATACTTTACTTATTAATAAATAATAGTACCTAAAGCTTGTACGAGCTGCCTTTTGCTTTCTGCAGATTATGGCAGATGCATGCACCAGTCTGTATCATCGAAGTAAAACATTTTACTCTTCCTGGAAAAGTGTTTGGATTGTTTTGCCTGAACTCTTCTCGTTTCCCTTCCCAAAGCCTGCGCTAGTCCCCAGACGCAAATTTCCTCTGCTTTGAAACCTGCCCCCTGGAGACTGGACTAGATGTAATTATTTCCTGAAATATTTAATCTGGCAGTGTTAACTTTGGCCAGTCGAAGTAAATATAAGTGAGAGAAGATGAAATAGTAAAAATTTAACTCTGATTCCTAAAGCCAAATGCCCACTGCTGTACCAGCAGGCACGAGACAGAGAGATACAATCCTGTGATGACAAAGACATATTCCACGCTGGACAACCAGCCCTCAGCCAGAGATGACCAGCTTCCGATCAAACCTGCACAGTACTTGGTGGGGTTTTTACATCTGTCACATTTTTGTGTGTTACTGGTGTTTCAAAGAAAACAAAATCGGTATCTTGGTAAAAACAACAACGCTCCTGTTCACTACAAGCATCGTGGAAGTGGTTCTGCCCATAATTTTGAGGTATTACAGCACTTCATATGCTCTGCCAAATATCTTTGTCATAATTTTATCAATATGTTAATGTTTCTTAAATGTTTTCATTGACTGGAAAATATTTGCTTATCTACAAACATAATTTGCTCTGCTTACCTGATTTTAAAAGAAGTGCTTTGTTAAATACATTTAATTATTTAGTGCAAGACACATCAGGCAGAGGTTTTGAGTGGCAGGGAACAGGACTGGATGCCAGCAGCTGTGATGCCTTGACAAGGATGTTTGTGGAAGCTGTACTTCCTTGAGTTGCATGTAGGGAAATCACAGGAGGAATCTCATGCCAGGGCAAGCAGAGGGAACATTCCTACCTGAAAATCCCCTGAACAAATGAGATGTTTCTGGACAATGAAAGATACATTGTGAGAACAGCCTGATGTGGCTACAACCGTAAGAAGATTTTGTTCTGCTTCTGCAGGTACAGTACCAGGGGCTCTTTCGAATGATCACTGTCCTGGGGATTGGTGGTACATTCCAAATTGGCTTTCAAATTTCTACCATCACCTACATGTCTCAGGTAGGCAAAGATGCACATGGCACACTGGTTAATGAGAGCACTGGGTCTGCACTGCTCCCTGAGTTTGTTCCTCTGGCACTGAGAAAGGGTTTAATCACAGTATTCTCCTCTTGTTTCCCGTTTGCTATGCTATCCTATCCTGAAAAGCAGAACATGTCAAAGTATTGCAAACAGGAAAAAAGAGAGATCTGCAAGTTCTGTTCCTCAGAAGACATGCACTGACTAGGGTGGCATCCGTCTCCCCTAAAATCTTATAGCACATGTGCCTCCTTCAGTGATTTCAGTTGATATTTTTATGGTTATTCATCCTCACAGAAAAATAGAACAAGTGAGCCATGCTCTAGGAAAATGTCTGCTTCTCTCCACTGATCACAGGTAAAACTTCCATTAAAGGCACTGAAGTCTAGAGGGAAGACATCATTATTTTGTAGACATCACCTTATGGGAAAAGCATTATTTTCTGGCTTCAGAGCACTAAGTTCTGAGTGAAAAAGTATTTAGGAACTGCACTGAACAGGCACTGTGTAATGTGACATTCTTGGCAGGGATGTGAGAAAAAACTCGTAACTCATTTGCAGAACTTTGTAGTACTGTTAACACTATTCTTTTGTACCAGTCCAATGCTTGGTTCCTCAGATTTCAAAGATAAAAAACCCAAAGACTGAATTTTTAATGGAAGAATGAGCATAGCACACTCTATTACACTCTGTCTGTTAGCAAATACATATTTTTAAAGTTCATATGAAATAGTAACTTTAGGTGAAACAACAAAATTATTTTGTAAATATAATAAAATACCTGCACTGCTGTCACTGCTGTTGTTAATGAGAATTCCTTTTCTGTCTCAGCATGTTAAGGCTTTCATTAATGAAACTTGGCTGGAGAGATATGGCTATCCCATCCAACAGGATCACCTCTTGTTCCTGTGGTCTATCACCGTCTCCATCTTTGGTATAGGAGGCCTCTTGGGTTCTTCAGGAAGTAGATACCTCACTGTCAAATTTGGCAAGTATGTATGTTTAAAGACAATTTGTCAATTGAATCTTAGCTTAAGGAAATGATTGTTGAGGTTTTCAATGAGACAGACTTTTAGACTTAGTCATGGCTGTAGCACAGCCAGCTCAGCTGTGGTGTCAGCTGATTTTCCTGCTTCCTGCAGGAAAGGACTAACTAGCTGTGCTGCCAGCCTGTCACACCAGGCACGGTCACTCCGATTGGGTTAATCTCGGCAATGAGGAAAGGCAGCACCTGGCTGAAGTCAGAATGGGCTCTTGAAGGTGCTACTCAAATTACAGAAGCATTGAGACCTTTGTTGGTGCTACAGCAATGTGTGTCACAACAGGTGTTCAAGTGCAGAAAAGCTTTCAAACTTTTCTCTGCTACACAACCCAGAAGTGTTCTCAGGCTCCCAGGTCCAGCCACGTGCCCAGGCACACCATGAATCCAGAGTGCCCAGGGCTGATTTTGTCCTGGACCACATATGTGTAATTTCACAAAACCAGCAAGACAATTTCAGCCAGGACCTTCTGCATGGCATTAAGTGCCGCTTCCTTTCTGAGACACAAAAAATCTTTTCACTTTCTTGCACTTACAGAAAGAAATGTCTCTTGTGCAACAACGTGCTCATGATAGTGGCAGCATCTATCATGGGCTTCAGTAAAATAGCCCAGTCCTTTGAGATGATACTAATTGGACGCTTCATGTGTGGAGTGAGTGCAGGTAAGTGATTTCTCCCACAGGTCAGCAGGATCTCACAAAATCTTACATCTTTATTCAAAATAAATAATAAGCCTCCACTAAGAAAACACCAACGTTGAAGTCAGTGATCTTTTGTAAGAAGATTTTCTATAACATCCTGCAATAAAGAGCATAATTATTACTAATTTCACTGATACCAAAGGAAATTCAGCTTTGCCGAGTGTATGAATATCCAGAGATGTCAGAAATGTGTTAATATCACATGAAACAAGGGTTTTTTCTAAAGGAAAAATAGGTATAATATTTTCTTAAAGTTGTCTAGCAATACTGAAAATTATATGGTTTAAAGCTAATATTTTCATAAGGGAGAGTATTCCAAGTAGCAAGTCCTCGGGGTTAGGACAAAGATCTGGGCTTAATAAAGCAAAATCATTCCTGGCAAGTAGACCACAGGCGGTAAAAACATCCTGTGCTGTTTTCAGTATTCTTTGTATTTTTCCCCTACACAAAACTTGCTTTTCGATTTTTTGCATATTCACAGGGATGCCTATTTTAACTTATTGAAGAGTTAACTTAGTAGTTAATGCCTATTTTTCAAATAACCAGCTTTTGTACACTGCTTCTCTGACATAGAGTTGTGTTGAGGAGCTACAGTTGTAATTTGAGAACAGCTTACCCACAGGGGTCCTGCTCTGGTCTAGAATCTGTATCATGCCTCATTCAAAAATCTGATTTTGTTAGAGATTGCAATCAAAAGAGATTGCTTTGCCATCCCATACAGCCAAGAGAAGAACATGTTACATTTGAAACAGATAAAAGGAGCTGTGATCACCATGTCAAGAGAAAGCTCCTGTTCCCAGACCAGTATTCAGCATGTCTGAGTTAATAACTGGAAACATCAAGTCTTCCTGAAATCATCAAAACTATTGCTGGACAGCAGAAAAGAAGTGCTCATGTCTCCACCTAAATGACATACGAATCAGCATTGACTATAACACTGTATGTGTTAGTTTGCCATGGAGCTGCCATACAGCTCTTTAATAGCATTATGTCAGAAAAGGTTGAGATTATGTGGGTTAACTACATGCATATTAAACACTGCTAAAAAGTGTTTAGTTATTCAGCACTTACATAGTCTGTGTCCTTTAAAATATGCTAAGGCTCACAGGAGATCTTACGATGAGGCTACACCTACACTTTAAAGGGAAAACTGTACATTCCTTAAGATCAGGAAACTGCACTCTGCAAAGAGGACCAAAACTTTTGTAGAAAGAGTTAAAAAATCTAGTACTGAAAAGTCTCATATGTGGGTTGAGGTATGTGCCAGAGACAGCTGCATTCTGTAATGTTTAATTATTTACATCCAGTTTTATTTCCAATGGTTATGTCGTCTTTCTTCTTTCCCATAATTCCCTCTTCATCTCAAGGTCTTTGTGTTCCTCTACATCACCAATATGTTGGAGAAATTTCCCCTAGGAAGCTACGTGGATTTGCAAACTCTACTTCCTCTTTCTTTTGGTCGTTGGGAAAAGCCATAGGGCAAATTTCAGGACAAAGGTATAATGCAATTGATTACCCACACAATTCATTTCTCAATCCCTTCTACCTCTTGCTTCTTCCTCTGCTTTTCCATCCATTCCTTTTTCTCCTCAAAACCAATGCAATGAACTTTTACTCTACACACACATTTTATCCCCACTAGGGAGCTGCTGGGCAGCCAGTCCCTGTGGCCCATGCTGATGGCCTCCTGTGGATTACCAGCACTGGTCCAGCTGGTCGCACTTCCCTTCTTCCCAGAGTCCCCACCGTATCTCCTCATGCATAAAGGAGACCAGGAAGGCTGCAAAAAAGGTAACTGAGGGCTTCAGATTCCTGTTCCTTTCTTGACTTAGAATTACTTTGTGGTGCTTCTTTTCCCCATATGGAAAGAAATAAATAGGACAAAGTTTCTCCCTGCTCATTTCCAACACAGCTCTGTGAATACCTACTAAGTCCATTTTTTATATAGTCCCCATATAGACCATGAAACTACTTCCCTCTACAGCTCTGTATTACAAAATCTTTCTCATTCAGCTGACACCACCTGCACTGTCAGTCTGATGATTAATGCTAAATGATAAATGAAAAATAGCTGTTTGCACTGCAGGGCTCCACTGGGCACCCCTTAGCTCTGGTTGTTGGCTGTGTACCCCTGCTCATACCCTGAGAAAAGGAGGAAGGCAGAAAAGTGGCCCCATGGGCAGGGAGGGAGACATTGTGCACCCCACTAGGCCCCTCTGTCACAGCAGATCCTACTGTGCAGGAGAGGATCAGGTCTCTGGAACACTCTGTAAGACATCTCTGCCTCTCAGCATAGCCCCAGCCCACCACACTGGGCTGCCAGACACTTGTATCACCTACTCAGAAAATTTCTTAGGGAACAAACAGAAATGAATTAACATGGCAGGTCTCGCTCTCCTTCTTCACAGCCATAAGGCAACTTTGGGGTGAAGGCCAACACCAAGCAGAGATTGATGACATCATGAAAGAGAAGGCAACAATGAAAAACACCAAGATCTTGAGTGTCCTGGAACTAGTGAAAGAACCAGCTTTCCGTTGGCAGCTGTACATGATAGTTATTCTGACCGCCACAATTCAGCTATGTGGCATCAATGCAGTTGAGTGTATTTCCACCTTAAAGTCCCAAGATATGGCTCACAGGAGCTTCCTCCATTTTGCTCAGACTTCTCAGACCAAACCTTGCTGTCTGCCAGCCCTTCTACAGGGCTATCCATGTGACATCCCTCTGCCCAGCTCTTGGTCTTTGCTGGAGTTACCTGCCTCTGTAGTCAGGCTCATTGAACAGCCACCTTTGGAAGCCATTGCAGGGCTCCAGAAGTCACTCTTATGAATGAGCCCACCCTCTACTGGCAAAATCTGTGCTTTTGTGTGATTGCTCGCTGCAACTGCTGCTGTTTGTCCCCTGAGATGTTGGGATGACAGTCTGCTTGCTCTGCCCTTAAAGCTAACAGCAAGCATGCTCCCTGTTCTGCAGCTTCTGCAGCTTCTGCAGCTTCTGCAGCTTCTGCAGCTCTGCTCTTCCTCACAGCAGTGCTTTTCTGGGATCCTTTTGAAGACAGCTTTGCAATTGCCTGCATGACCCTCCTACCTCTAACATAATGATGCAGCAGCATCTGTGAAGGAAATACACAGCTGACTCTAACACAGCTTAAACTGGAATCTATATCACCTCCTCATATCCCCAAACACTAGCAGAGATATTTGAAAAGATGTTTGGTTTACCCCTTCGTGACTCCATAATCCATGCTTTTCTTTCCTGAGACTATTCTACAATCATGGGCTCTGAAAACATGATACCATTTCAGATACCTGGCTGTCTATGAAAGCACCTAAATCAGGATTCTGCAAACCTAATTTCATTGTAGTAGCTGGAGGTCCAATTATCGCAGCATTTTATCTTTTATGAAATTAATTAATGAAATCATTACACTTGATAATATTTTTGTCTGCTGATAAAGTGAATACTACCAAAAAGAGTGAAGAATTCTAGCTCACTCCAAAGTGAGCATGCTCCCTGATTAGCAGCTCATATCTACAGCAGTGTTACATAGGTTCAGGTAAGAAATCAATTACTTTCTTCTCTTACTGTTTTATGGGGTTTTTTTTCCAGATTTATTTTTATACTTTTGAAGTCCTCCAGGCAGCTGGCTTTGATGAAAAGATGGCCTCCTATATGACCCTCTCTATTGGACTCTCTGAACTAGTCGCTGCTGTAGTCTGTGTAAGTCACATTACCAGGGGAATGGGACACAATTTGCTCTCTGGCACCGATACTGATGTGATTTCTGTCCTTCAGAGCTCCATCATTGAGCGACTGGGCAGGAAAATGCTCCTAAGAGGAGGCTACTGGATCATGGGATCACTGCTAGCTGCTATCACCGTGACTCTCTCTCTACAGGTAAGGAAATTCTGCTCACAGCAGATGTCTCTGTCTATTCTATTTCTGATCTAAAGCTCACTGGCAGGACCACGCTACTGAGAAAGGAAAGTGAGGCTTAGATCAAGCTTGTCTATATGTAGGATTAAACTCTCTCTTAGCCAGTAGTCTCTGTTCTCCTGCCGATGATCCCACCACCTTAGCAAGGAGGATATAAAACACTGGGAGACTGGTTCCTGATTTCATCAGACTGCAAGCACCAAACACCAGCCAGTACAGATTACAAGACAGTTCTAGGAAAATGACCCTTTCTATTCATGCGTTTTTAGCAAGTAACAACAAAACCCCAGACCTTTTGCATCAGTTAATTTGAAATTGAACTTTGCTGCAGATAATTGTGGGAAGGTGCTATCTGTTCACAAACCAGTTCACCTCTCAAACAATGATACCTCTGTGTCATTGCTGTAGCTTCTTCAGAAGCTGGGTTACCAGTACTCATCCAGAGCTACTCTATAGATACACTGCAAAATTAGCCTGGAAGCAAGGTGGCAGCAGACTTCTGTTTTTGTTTCATTCATGAAGGCTCTCAAACATAGGAGAGAGAAATCTTTTT
Organism: Pomatostomus ruficeps; assembly: GCA_013400735.1. Taxonomy (NCBI): domain Eukaryota; kingdom Metazoa; phylum Chordata; class Aves; order Passeriformes; family Timaliidae; genus Pomatostomus; species Pomatostomus ruficeps. The sequence continues at coordinate 19,375 of VYZT01018785.1, read as the reverse complement.
TTCATAAGGCATCAAGTCTCATTTCTCCTTGACTAAGACCTAGAAAAACTCTTTTTCTGTACCAGTTATTAAATCTATAACTTAACAAAAGTGAAGAAAGATACGATTTGTCCTTCTCATATCTCTAAGGATTGGAGGAAGCACTATGAGGTCAAAAAGACAGAAGGACAGAGTGCAAAATACTCTTCAGACTTCGTTTAATTGAAGCCTTCCTAGATTTGCAGATGCTGTGCACTGGCAGAACTGTGTCTCTGCTCACCTAACGAAGACCTCAAATGCTCCATCCATAGAGTAAAGCACTCATATCTCTCAGTTCCCACACACTGAATATTTCTTTCTTGACGTGACAGTGTTGGAAAAGAAGGAGCATTCCTCACCTAGGGCTATTAACAGTTTTCAACCGCAAGTTTGTTACGGGCTTCTTTCCCTTAGGACTGGTACTTCTGGATGCCATACTGCAGCCTCGCTCTCATTATCCTGTTTTCAGTTGTCTTCGCAGTTGGGCCAGGTAAGTTCTCAATCAAAGGAAATAAAGGAATTGAGTCATGCAAGCTTATTAATAGGGTTAGGAAAATACTGCATTATATTGCATAATATTTAGCATACATAAATTCATTTAACACCCGTAAATTCATTTAACATAATCTTGTAGTCATTTAAACATTGAGGGTCCAATTATTCATTGGGTATAAAATTCAATACCATCAGGTTTGGATTTTGCTAACAAGGGGAAAGGAACACACTGGAAAAATAGAGAAAAAATAGAGCAAAAGCAGATGGGTAAAAGATTTTTTTAAAAATGCTAGGGAAAAAAAAGAGAAAAGTAAAAGCAACAGTTCTTTTAAATTCGGTGTTGTATAATGTTACATCTAATCCCACATAGACAGCAGTGCAGAAGACCTACTTTGGAGTAATTTTTTCCTAGCATTTATTGCCTGCTACTAGTTAAATTTTATTTTATAAAGGCTAATAATTTTTAAAATATTTGCCTTCCCATATGGCAGGGTTGAATTATCTTCCTAACTCGAAACAGTTGAAGTCCTGTGACTTCAAAATATAACTGAGATGCCCAGGAAGTAAATCTGGGAAGATCACTCATTGGTGATCTAACAGAATCACACTGGGAATTCTTTTTAGCAATAATAATTGTCATTCCTTCCTTACACACCTTCTTTCATGAGAGTATGTTGGACTTTCTCAAGTGTCAACTACTTAATTCTTGGATCTCCCAAAAAATTTATTTGAGTATTTTACCACTTTAATAAACTGATGTCTAGCAGTTTATTAAATGCCACAAATGTTTTCTTTTGTAAAAAAGAGCAACATACTCAATGTCGCTACACAATTCTCATACTCATGCCAGTCCATGACAGTAGCATCTATTTGCTGACCGTGTACCAGTAACACTCAATCCAAACGTTGAAGCCAGACACATCAACAAGCAACAATTCTTATTCTTCTTTCCTTTCAGGTGGTGCCACAGTTTCCACAAGGGTTGAAATTTTCAAGCTTTCCTGCAGACCTCCTGCCTTTGTGATCAGTGCAGTTCTCAACTGGTTGGGGGTCTTTGTGATCGGCACAACCTTCCCATTCATTGTGGTGAGTGCCTTTGCCCGGGAGGCTTCCCAAGGCGCTCAGCTCCAGTCAGCCAGGGAGCAGGGGCATGAGCAGCAGAGATGACAGTCGTGTCAGTCCACAGTGCTCTTGGCACCTGCTCTCCCAAGTCCACTTTTGCAACTGAAGGGCCCTGATTTGCCCAATATACTTATTCAGACTGAAATATTTGACAAAGGTCAAAATGGAAAGAATTACTTATCAAATTCAAAATACTTTGGGAACCAAATACAAAAAATGTGCCAAGAAAGTGACTAAAGCAAAGATATGCTCATCTTGCTCTCTTTCTCACTTTGCTCTTCCCTGCAGGAAAGACTCAAGCACTTCTGCTTCCTCATCTTTATGGTGGTACTTTTCACTTCAGGGATACTTATCCACCTGTTCCTTCCAGAAACAAAAGGGAAATCAATCATGGAAATCACAGAAGAATTCAATAAGCTAAACTTTAAAAACAAGCATATTCCAGCAACTCCAAATCATGTCACAGAGGATTATACCTTCTGCACCAGGCTCTGACCGGCTATAAGGGGGAATCAGGTTTTTGTAAAAAAGTAGGGAGAAGAAGACATTTGTCATTTTCTGACTAATAAGTTGCTCCAATTGGACTGCCAGCTTTCTCATCTGTCACTTCAAAGGTTCCCATTTTGCCAAACCAGCTTCTCCCTCAAGCACTCCACTCTGGGCAGCTCTGAAAAGGGACAAGGGCTGATATTAACAGGATAGACTCATGTGAATCATGAGCATTTTGGCTTAACGTGCTGATGTGTAAATCTCTTCTTAACAGAGCAACTAATACACACTGAAACTACATGTAGAATTTATAAGCACTCTGCTGACCACAGAGAAAGGAAAGACCTGTGATCCTCTCTCTCTCTCTATGATTTCTGAATATGTTTTTACAGCACTGAAATGGGAACAAGTGAAGTTCTTGGCTTGCTATCTCTGGCTAGCGTTCAACCCATAACAGATTAAAGAAAAAATTTAGTGGAATAGGAGATAAATTCTTTGTTTCTCTAGATTCAAATGAATAACCAAACCCTGCCAGGTTCCCATGCACAGTGCCATGTTGTCCTTGTGAAGTATCTAGTTTGACAGACTTCAACCATTTCAGATTGCCTTCCAGCAGCAATGGAGCTAAAGGACTGATGGATCAAATCCAGTCACCATAAACCCCAAGCATGTACAGTCATTTTAGGTACTCTGTGCTATCCTGCCCATCACTGCTGTCGTCTCAAGTCTGTAGCTCCTCGAGGACCAGAATTCCCACAGGTATCTCAAGGGCTGTGAATCCCACAGCAACTGAACTGCTACTTTTCTTGTGTGACTTTCAGCTACCTCGAACCAGTTTACCCCAGAAGAACTGCCTCAGACTGGAACTGATTTAATCAGAAACTTTTTTTGAAATATACAGGCCCATGGGACTTTTCTCTTCTTTAGAAGTTGTCTAATATTCTGTGTGTTTCCCTCTATTAATGAGAGGCTCACACGGTCATAGCAGGAAAGCAACACTATTAGGAAGAGCACAAACAAAACTAAGGCTTACTGTGAAGCACACAATACAATTTAAAGTCCATACTCCAGACTTGCACAGTAAAATAAGTACTTTTACCTCACTGTTGCTTTGACTAGCATACTTACTTCAACTCAAATAAGGTTATTCAAAATAATGAATTCAATTGTTCATCTTAACTGCTGCTTATTTTTAACTGCAAATGGTAACCATAATAAAAATGGCAGATTGCCTTGTAATAAAACTTCTGGCCTCCACAAGCATTTCTCTCGCCACATCATGCCTTTGCATGCCCCTCAGGGGCAGCTGACTAGAAAAAGTTGTTGGTGTGCATACCCTTCCATGACTGGGGATTTTCATTATTTCTGTCTTTCGTACTGAGTGACACTTCAGATATCTCACTAAATATATCTACATAAGTAGAACTATATATCTACAAAACAGGAAGTGTCCTAAAGCCAGAAGTCTCAGTAATTTTGTAGTGTTCCATATACATGTAATATGATTAAAAACTACCAGTCATCTGGAGACAGCTACCAATACAGAAAAGAAATATTAACTTTTTGCAAAACTGAATTCTCTCTTCCCTACCAGCCATTCTGAAAACACCATTCTGTTACAACAACCCCTGAAATCTCTGGAAACAAGAGCAGAGTCTCATTGTGTAGCATTGCTGAGAGACTCTCTAGTGAGGCACCTCTCTGATCTCAGTTATTCATTAGGTGTTATTTAGGAAAGCCTTCCCCATAAGACCCTCAACAGGAAGCAAGCGATGCCCTATGGAACATGACTGTGGCAACAAAGCGGAACAGCCATGTGAAGCACAGGTCAACCTTGGCCTGTGCTCAGTGGAGCAAGAGCTGTGTTGTGGGGACAGTGTGGTCAAGGGATGAAACAGCAAAAGATATGGTTCAAATATACATGGGAGGTGACAGGGACAAAGAGGACAGTAATTCAGGAACAATGCATGCACATTTTGTTCCAGAAACATCAGCTGATAGGTAAGCTATGTCTCAAATACTAATTGAGGCAGATATAGCAGCTTTAAAAATGTATCAGTGAACTTCTGTCAGCTGGACACAAAAAATATGGATCTATATTAAGGAAGGCTTAGCACAGCTTTGGATATGTGTGCCACACATGACTGTAAAATTGCAAGATAAATGATCAAATGACCTGATGCTGTGATATTTACTGTCCTGAACACAAATCTGACTAAAGGATATCTGTAAGATAGCTGCTAACTACTTGTTGGCATTAATTGTGAAACTGCACATCTAATAAAGGGGGCCTCAGAACAGTCTAGGCAATAACAGCACACAAGCAGTACAATCACTAATTACCATAAATGCAAAATACATTACACAGTAAGGGAGTTACAGGAGGAAGATTCAACCTACCCAAAGAAGGAATTCTAAATTAAAGTCCAAGAGCAAAAAGTGTAAGTTCCAGTATGTATAAATACACTAAATAGAAGTGGGTAAAGGAAAACATTAGAAAATATGTGCAAGAAGCTGCATTTGAGATGGAGTGTCCCATGCTGAAATCTGCATGTTAGTGCCTGTTTGTGTGTCCCCCCAATATCATCTGAGCAAGGCAGATACCAGCAGCTAACACGGAATTTCATCCCTTTGTCAGATGCACATCATGTTGTTTCAACTTTGTATAACTTTACAGAAAAGGAAATTCATTCTTAGCATCAAAGGGACAGCCTCGTTTGTGCTCTAACAACAGCTTATCTGCTGGAGAACCTAAACTGAAAAAAAATCCCTCCATGAACTCTCAGCACAAATCAACAGCAAAGTCACGGTCACGATGAGGCCTGAAAGTGGCAGGAGAAATGGCTGGGTGGTGCCATACACTACATTTCAAACATTAGCTAGAGAATCAAGGAATATGCTTTGCATATGAAATATTTTCTAGTAAATATGACTGCTTACATCAAGTAAGCCCTTTACGATTCCTTCGTCCTCTCCTTTAACTGAAGTGTAAGTGGCAAGTGATAACTAAGCCACTTACCAACTGAATACATTCCAGACCCTCTTAATTGTGAAATAACTGAAGTTAAAGCCTGAGAAAACTCTCAGAAGAAACAGACATCAATCCAGCTGTGGAGGTTACAAAACAGTTTCAAAACAACCTGATTTTTCATTGCAGACACAGAAATAAGTATACTGACCAGTGGAAATGCCAGATAAACCTGTGCATGATGAATCTTTCTACTAGCAAAGAAAAATCATCTACTAAATACTTAACTGGTCAAGCCTGGTGTGCCACTGTAGAATTGTTAAGTTTGCACCCCATTTCAAAATCATGGAGTAGTTCAGATCCTTCCAGTAATGATTAAGTTACGATGTGCTCCAGTTGCTGTCACCTGAAGAGAGGACAGCTCTTTCCTACTACATGTCAAAGTCCTGGAGTTCACTGTCCAAGCCCCACCTAAGATTCCCAACAGAGAACTTTGTCTGTATGCTTCTCATTTATACTGAAAACTGAGCAGGTTATGATGATGGGAATCCTGTTCAAAATTGTTTTCTCAGTCCCCTGTCCCCCTAGCAGAAGACAGAATTCATGAAGTATACAGATTCCCTGCAAGGGACACCATCATGTTTACTTGGGCTAGACACAACCATTGGTTGAAATATTTAATCCAACAATCCTAAACTTTGTACGACAGCTGAAATACGTGTAATTAACTCAAAAACCTCTGAAGTAAAATTTAACTTCAGTAACATGGGACTAGTTCGCTGATACTGCTGTTGTATAATATGAGCATTTGGTTCCTTTGGCAGGTACGAGCCAGCAAGCAACAGGCACCGGCCCTTTCACAGGAGATGGCTGCCTTCTTCTCCAACCTGGTGAGTATCTGCTCACATCTTCTCAGGCCTCTGACTTACAAAAGACAAAGATAACATAATACTAGAGATTCAAATTCTTTAAAGATTTTAAATTCCTTTGTTACAGAGACCATCTTTCCTTTCTGTGTTTAAACATCACAAAGAGCAATGGGACTTGGGGCCATGAAAATCATGTTGGATTGTCTTTTCTATGCAACAAGATAAAGTGAAATGAAATGAAATGAAATGAAATTAAATTAAATTAAATTAAATGATTTTTTTAAAAAATCTAATAGTAGCTCTGGCTGTTCCACCACTAACTATGCTACTTTACCTTGTCTTCTAAATTACTGAAACCAATACTAAATACTATGCATTCTGATTACTTCCCAAAATAATTAATACATTAATGGTACAACAAAAGACTTAGAAACCATGACATAAACTTTTAAATAAATTACTTTCTTCACTTCACCAAAAGATAATTAATATAATCCATCAAGAGTTTCCACAATCTTGAAAAGGGAAGAAGAGACATGTATCATCATAGATTATGGTTTGGTGTACATTGGTTACTGTCAATTGCAGACAAGGAAACTGATTCCCTCTTCCCCGCATCCAGGACTGACACCTTTATGCAGCCAACCTGTCAGATGCTGCAGGCATCCGGTGAGAGTTGTGCCATCAAGAACATCTTTTCAAACTCCTTTTCTTTCTTGGAAGCACCCTCACACCAGCATGTTATTTGCTATGGCACTGTGGCTGATGGTCGCACTTTGGCAGCAGATTAGAGGGATTTTGAAAAATGTTTGAATTCAAAAGGATCTGAAGTGGACAAAGAGGAAGGACCAGTGTGGCTACAAAGTCTCTAGCCTCACACAAAACTAGAGTAGTGAGAAGCTGATAAAGCATTTTACTTTTGCTTTGCAGGTTCACTTCCGGGGACTACTTCAAATGATCTTAGTGCTGGGAATTGGTGGGAGTTTCCCATATGGATTCCATATTTCTGTCATCAACTATCCTTCTGTGGTAAGCAGCCATCTCCCTGAGGCTCAAAACACAAAAGTGAGAGCCTGAGCCCTCTGTTTTCCCATAAATCCCAAATTTACTGAGCATTCAGCTGATATACCTAGGCCTTTTCTTTGGCTAACAGTGATATCACATGCGTAGAGAACTTTTCTTCCTTTAAGGAACTCGATAGCATTTTCTGTTTTAAATAAGCTCTTGCCATGTAGTGTACAAGCCTCCAAAGGAGGGCACAAAATGAGCTCTCAGCATGCTTGCCAGGAAGCTTCCTGACTGATACACACTTGAAGATTTTGCAGTATGATCTCAATGAACTTGTTTTACTAAAAAAGTCTCAAACTAAGTCTAATATTAGAACCACAGGCTTGATCTGAAGTACAACACCCAAATGTGAACAGATCTTATACCCATTATCCAGCCAAATCTCGTTTTATTTTTCAGCACATCAGGAAGTTTATTAATGAAACTTGGATAGATCGACATGGCTCTCCCCTCCCTCCTGAGACAATCATGTTGTTGTGGTCCTTCATCGTGTCTGTTTATGGGATAGGAGGATTCCTGGGAAGCCTCTGCTGTGGCTACCTGACCACAAAATACAGGAAGTAAGTGCTTCTTGCTCAGCAGTCAGAAAGTACAGGGAAATACCAACGTGGACAAAAAATTCCCTTGTTTTTGGTTGAAGCAGCCCTGCTGAAGAAAACTGATTTGGTGTCCTGGCACATCCACTTTTTTCAAGCAGCCTTCTCTCCTGCTTATCTGCGCTCCCCAAGGAACTGTGCTCTGTAAAGGCTGCAGTCATCATCACATCATCGGATCAGTGCCTCTGTCTGGGAGCAGTGGCATAGGATCACATTCTCTTCAAGGTCCTCTATCACTCTCATAAAGATCTCCCAAGCCTTACAAACTCCAAAAAGGAGCTCTGTGTCTTGTGTTGTAACACATTATATGCAGTTACTCGAATGCTTGGAAGATATCCATATGTGACAAGGAAGAGTCAGATTTCCATTTAAATACACTCATTTTGGGGTGGTGACATTACATTAAATATTCAGATCTACTCTAATGAAAATATGGAGAGAGGAGAAAAAAATTATCTGCCTGTAACTTCACTGTAAAGATATAATCAGCATCAAAACAAATGTCCAAGAGACATATCTGTTCTTGGCAATCCATTTTACTGAAAGTCAGTTCTCAACTATCTTTCCCAGTGGATGAAGGAAGGATTTCTCACCAGTCTGGTCTGTTCTTGGTGCTCTGTGTGTGACACCACTGATTTCATTTGCAGAGAAATTGGCAAACATATCTTCTTGATGTGACCCACTTAAAGATCTGCTCCACACTGATCCAGAGGCCCCTCATTTGGGTCTCAACAAACCATCTTAGCCCGTCTTCAATTGTGTTCTTTCCTAACAGGTAAGTGCCCCCAAGAAATTTCTTGTGGGACACTGCCTCATCCCACATGCAGAGAGTCTCTCAAGACTGGAAACAAGATCATGCACTTCTCCCATGGGTTATTTAACACAGGGTAGCCCAATTGCTGAATCACAGCCTAAACACAGAGTCTCTGTGAATCCTTAATGTGTGTAAGAGGGCCCTGGTGTAACAAGTGTCACAGCAAAACATCTCAGTGCAAAAGACTTTGAGCCTGAGACACCAGGGTGGTGAACACACCAGCCCACAATTCCCACAGAGTGACTTTTGAAATTAAATTGCCTCTAAAAAACTCTGTCTGCCATCTCAGATCACCCATTTAGCCAAGAGTGTCTTTAGTATGAGCCATTCCAGAATGCGACCTGTTGACTCAAACTGTTTCTGGGGAACAATCTGACATTTTATGAGGACAAATAACCATTTAAAAATCTTGGTGACAAACTGGGCCAATCCGTCAGTCTTTTTCCCCATTGGTACTGTGGAAATGCTGACAAAGGCTTCCAACTGTTTAAATTCTAACCTAAAAAATTTTATTAATTCAAATCTAAAGGATCCTAAAATTTTAAAGAAGCATTTTGACTATCCAAAGTCAAAATTATTTCAGCCATTCCTCAAAACAGTAGGAATGGCTATACCATGCTTCCTGTCACAGCAAGAGTAGTCAAGAGTACAAGCGGTTCTCATTTCACACTAAATTCTCAAGGTGTTGTTTTGGTTTTTTTTCAGGAAAAAGTGCCAAATGTTCACCAACCTGATCATGTTGGTAGCTGCACTTTTCATGGCCCTCAGTAAAACAGCCAAATCCTTCGAGATGATTCTGGTCGGGCGCTTTCTCTATGGCGTTGGTTCAGGTATGTCCTCCTGTCACCATGGCCTGCAAGGCCTGCAGCCCCTGGCTTGCTGTCCTGGGGTTGTCTCTACAGCCATCCTTGAAGAATGATTTTTAAAGCAAATATACCAGGCATTCAATAAAAGTGAAAGATATCATCTCTTTTGCAAGAAATTGTAATCTAAATACCAGAGGGAATGGAAATGATAGAAGAGAGGGTGGTCAAAAAGTTAAGCTTTTCTAAATATTTTAACTGTCATTTATCCTCTTCTATGTTCAAGGCTTTTCTCTCAATATACATCCTCAGTATGTAGGAGAGATTTCACCCAAGAAGTTGCGTGGGTTTACCAACTCCACTGTTGCTGTTTTTCTGACCCTGGGAAAACTCGCAGGACAGGTTGTTGGACTACGGTAAATTCTTCAATCTTTCTATCAGGTTACACTAAAAGTAGAAATGTTTCTATAACTTTACCCTCTCACCTAGTCAGGGACTGAGAAACACTCTCATCTTCCCCAAAACATGCCTTAGTTTATGCCAGAAAAAAAATCTTGATCGTATTCGAGGAAAGCATATAGTTTTAAATAAAGGAGGCAGAAAATTAATTAGTCATAATCTAATTTCTTCTTATTTCTATACTCTTTCTACTATAGGATTTCCCCTTCAAAATTCATTGCACTTACATGAAAAGTCTTAGCAAGGTGTTTTGGTCCTGTGGTCAAGCAGTGGTCAAACAAGTCTCATCAGCTCTCTAGACATTATATTGAGTCACAATGATATTTAGAAAGTTTCAAAATATCAAATAATTTCTTTAAAATAAATTATCAAAAATAAAAATAGCTAAAATTGTGAAATTTACCAAATTAAAATTCAGAGGTTTGCTCCAGTGCACCCTTGAATGGAATGTGAGCAATCTTCATCATTCAGAAAAACTTCCAGAACATTAATTGCATTATTTCAGCATAATTTTGTTTCACATACACTTTCCAGGGAGATTTTAGGAAGCGAAGCTTTGTGGCCATGGTTGTTAGCATCTAGTGGAATTTCAGCATTGATTCAACTGGTTACCCTCCCATTTTTCCCTGATTCACCATCCTACCTCCTGATACAGAAGGGTAATGAGGAAGCCTGCAGGAAAGGTAGAGTGTTTGCTTTCCTCACGTACTTCACTTCATCTGCTCTGTTGCAGTGACAATCTCTTCAGAAGACAAGAGGCAGGGGCAGAGCTGTAGTGCACAGTGCAGTGCCATGGAGCAGAGAGTTTCAAACACAACAGTTGAGGTACCTATAACGATGTGTCTGTATTAACCTGGGCCTCACTCAGCCTCCTTTAGTCCATAAAGACAGGAAACACAGATGTGTATAGCATGTCTAACACACACCACCTTGGTGGGCACTGCTTTATTTCCTTAAAGGAAATGGTTCAGGCAGCTCTATTTTTTTGTATCATTAAATAAAGTATACTTAAATGTTTACTTTGTTTACAGTTAAGTAAACTCCACATTAGAAAGCTGTGCTATACTGACAACCAGGGAGACAAAATCCTTCTGATTGCCCACTGCCCCTGCAGCAACCAGATGGTAGAAATAGCACCAGCAGCACCACCTACACCAACGGACAGGCAGACTAAAGGGCTTAATGCAACCACTCCTGCTGGAGCTATCCTGGTAGAATAATCCACTTCCCTCTTTCTCCCCTACAGCCATCAGGAAGCTCTGGGGGGAAGGAGATCACCAAGCAGAAATTGATGACATTTTGAAGGAAAAGGGTGCAATGGCGAGCACAAAAACCTTGCGTGTCCTGGAAGTAATAAAAGAGCGATCTTTGCGCTGGCAACTGTACATTTTAATGACTGTCATGACCACGCTGCAGCTCTGCGGAATCAATGCAGTTGAGTGCTCTCTTTATCTCCAGAACAAGAGACAACACTAGGCAGCATTACAAACCCCTCAAAGTCAATGTTATTAAACCAGCTCAGAATTCTATCTCAACTGCAACACTTTTTTTCACAGGTTCATTTCCTCTTTGCGTTTTTCAGATATATTTCTATTCTTTTGAAGTATTCCACACAGCCAAGTTTGAAGAATACCTTATCCCATACATGTCCCTGGGAGTTGGGTTGTGTGAGTGCTTATCCTCTATACTGTGTGTAAGTCTTTTCCCATCTGAGTTTGAAGGAAAAATTTAATGTGGTCAACAACTGTGCTTTTCCTTTTTTATAACTGGGCTCAGGGAAATTTTGCATAACCTAAGCCACATTCTTCTGCTTCTGCAAAACCACAAGCAGGATAAAAAGCAGGTTTTTTCCCAAATTATTTACATGAGTGTCTGTCTTTAGACTCACTTTTTTCCCCAAAATAATAATTTTCTGATATTCTGGATTACATGTGTGTATGTACATGTGCACAATTTGACATATGCCAGCATGCAAGAGAGGGACCTGTCTAATAACAACCTAGGATTGACTAATAAACACAATTAATAATTCATTCATTTTGAAGAAATGAATCAAATTCATTAGAAACTAAGAGACTCTCAAATGACATAGATTTATGGCTATTATTTAGACAAGTCTTCTGCAAAGAACACATGGAGAGAGGAGGAATTATTTCCTTTGAGAACTGGGATTTATGATCCATGTTTTCTGCTTTTCAGAGCACCCTTATAGACCGGTTTGGGCGGAAGGTGCTGCTGTGGGGTGGATACACGCTGATGTGTTCTGTGCTAGCGCTGCTTACCATGACCCTGTCGCTGCAGGTAAAGAGGCAGCAGCCTTCTGGCCACTTCCTCAGCACCAGCCCACCTTTCTGGTCTTACCTTGCAGGACGTATAAAAACTTGAGCCAGTGGCAGAAAATAGAGAGCTCTGCTATTCTGTCATGTGTCTAATGGTTTGATATCACTGGTTTCTCACTTTTAGCATCGTTTCTTCTGGATGCATTACTTCAGCGTTATCTTGATCTTTCTGTTTGTTGTCTTCTATGGAATTGGACCATGTGAGTACATCAGTGGTTATGCTGGGAGGAAATTTTGCATTATGTTGGTTGGCAGCACAACTGGCAGAGGAAGGAAAGACTAGTGCCTTGCTGAAAAGTTCTGGAAATTAAGGAGGGAGGGGCAGTCACATACAAGTGAGAGACAGGATAAGGATACAGACACCTCAAATTTTATTGCTGATCACATGATCTAAATAATTTAAAACACAGTATCATCTTCTCCAGAGGGTGTGAGGTAGAAATTTCAAAACAATCTCTAAATTACTCAGCTAAAAACAGGATTCTAGGTATTGCCAGGTGTGTTATAGTAATCATCTTCAGTAACTTAACAAGTTAAGCTTATGCCTACCAACATGCTCCAGGTGGAAGTGGCCACAGGAGCCAAAAGGGAAGCTGGCTTTATAAACCACTGCACCAATAACAACTACCAGTGCAATACGGATCTGCACAGATCCATTGATACCAGCAAAAGGATTCCAGTACATTCAAGAGGAATCTAAATTCCATTTCTGGAATCAAGGTCTTTCACTCTCCTAGCAGAGGCCACCTATCATAACGGCCACCTATTCTGCCTGTCATCTCTGCCACTGCCTCTGGGAGGAACTTCAGCAGAAGCAAGGAAACCAATAAACCTGGCGTGTGTTTGGCTTTGCTTTTTCAGCTGGAGCCACTATATCTGTGATGGTTGAAATCTTCAACCAGTCCTACAGACCATCAGCCTTTCTGATTGTTGGCTGCATCAACTGGATGGGACTGTTTGTACTTGGGATGATTTTTCCAGTAATTGTTGTAAGTGACTCTAAAAGGATTCCTCTTTCCAGACTAATCTATTTCTGAATGCTGACAGGACAGAATAATAGCAATAAATTGCGGTGACATGCAAATGTTAGAGCTCTGTCCAAATACCAAACCCGCTCAGACATTCCCTAGGCCTGTCAGCGGAGCAGCATTTGGACTCAGGTCAAACATGGCCAGTGGAAACTCGTGGTTTGATACCTGTCCTGGATTGTGTATTGAGCACACCTTTGAATTTTAACTTCTAAGACATAGGCTTGCACTAAAAGGGCAGGGAAATAGAAATTAGTTTCTTATTTTCCTTACATTGTCTTGCATTTCTCCTTGCAGGATAACCTTGGACCCTTCTGTTTCCTTATCTTTTTGGGAATCCTTGCTTTATCAGCAATTTTCATCTATCTGTATCTTCCTGAGACCAAGGGAAAGTCAATCATGGAAATAAAAGCAGAATTCAACAAGCTGAACTTTGGGAAAAAAGAAACCTCTGTCACTGAAAATAACTTTCCTAAGGAACAGCTGTCTTGCACCAAGCTCTGAATGTTCACAGAAGAGATTTGCATCACTTAGAAAAGACAGGAGACAATGTTGCAATAGAACTAAAACCAAAACATTAAAAATGGACTGCAAGCTCTTCAGTCTCATTTATTTTTTTCTTTTTTAAGATAGATATGAAACTCATTATGCTAGAGTAACACTAAGTACCTCATAAACAGGAACCTGCCGGCAAACAGGTCAGAGAAGAGTATCAGAAATACAAAAGACTAAGTAAAATAATTTAAGAAGATAAACCACGGTAAAGAAGGATGAATAAGGTTCAATGACCATGAGTCATGAGGATGGGGAAATACAGAAGTCTACAGCATTTGACAGGCACATAGAGGAAAAGCTAAATACATGGTTTAGGGTGACCCAAGCAGACACAGACTAAAAACTTAGCACCTCAGATTTGGAAAACAGGTTTCAGCATGGTAACAGAAAAAATATTGAAAGGGAAATTTGCTGTGCAACAATCCTGGAGATGCAATGGAAATCTCAGTGGAGAACATTCTAGGAACTCTAGGCAGAGAGAAGGACCTGCCTAACTGAGATATTCTTGCATGAAAAACAAGTAAAACGGCCCCTGTAAAATAAAGCACACTCTCGCGAGCAGGTCTGTGTCTAAGGAACTGATTTCTAGCCTGGTGCATCAGCTTCTGGGAATCCCATCAGATGTTTTCACAGAAGAAACAGTTTGTTTTGGAAACTATTTTCTTCTTATGTAAGCAAGCTGGGAATAACGACTGATTATTGTACCCAGCAGTAAAAACAGGTTGTGAAGTTCACTGGAAATAGTCTAAGTTTTTCCAGTGACCAACAACAAGTATACTATGATTTGTAACTAAACACTTTGAATCATGCCACCTGCTTTCCTCTAACCACTGAAGAAAAAATGAAGCAATATTATGAACTACAGTTCCTCTCCTTACAGATGGAGGTGTCACTTGGGTTTCTTTTTAACACTTTGGCTTAGGAAACACACCCTGAAAAGGCTTTTTGTAAACCAGATTTTATTTCTGGGTTTTTTTAGGGTTTTCATTAATTTCAGAAGGCATACGGGAAACACAATCCACAAATGTGGATTGTAAATGAACACTGATGCAGTAATTTCACCTCCTGATTTTTATTTGCTGACTTTTTACAGCAAGGGTGCTTCAGTGAAGGCACTGACTTAAAATCAACATACACCACACAATCATAGAATGGATTGGGTTAGAAGGGACCTTAAAAATCATCTAGCTCCACCCCCCCGCCATGGGCAGGGATGGCACCCATTAAGTCAGGTTGCTCAGAGCCCAGTCAACCTGACCTTGAACACAATCAGCTTCAGCATGTTCATACAGGAGTTTTCACCATTTAAAAGTATTTACTTCAATTACATCATTCAGTACAAGCATTTAGTGCAAGCTATAGAAAGCTCTCCCTCCTTTCTGCTGCCTGGGGAAAATGGAGCGAGTAGAAAAATTCTTACCTCAGAAACTACTGGGCATAAAGACACCCATCACTTTTAACATGGAAAGATGGTCAAACCATTTATTTTATCCCCATCAGCATTTTCAACCTGCTTTCCCCACACATCTCACTGTGAACACCCCCTACCATATGATTCCTCTAAATCACTTCTCTCATGTAAGGCTCTTCCAGGCAGCAGTGAGAACTGATCCCAGCACTGCCACACACTCCCTCCACTCTGGATAAAAGCTGCTCATGTCAGAAAGCCTGTGGATTTCCTATGTCTCATGAGTTATGACTGTTATGGAACTATTTGCACAACAAAGGAGCAAGTTGAAAACAAGCCTTCTCTGAGCGTGTAGAATCCAGTGCTCACCACAGTGGAAAATCAAGACCTTCATTTTAAGGCATCTTTGTCATGCCTTAGTCACGGTTCAGGAAAGGTCTGCACAACATGTGTCGTTGGGTTTTTGTGTTATGGTCTGTTCCACAGAAAGAGTTTCAGACCTCACAATTTTATCATCCATGCAATTTTTAAAAATAATTACTAGACTTGCATAAAGAGGCACATTACAACCTACACTCGGTCTCTGAAACCCTTGCTTTTTCACTGGTTTCGTGATCAGGCTGTATCTAAAGATGAAGCATCATTTTGGATGCTTTGGTTTCCAGAGTGCAAAAGCCAGGTTCCCTCTCAGGACGTGCATTGGCTGTCTGTGTTAGCAGTCTGCAGATGGCACATTCAGGCTCACCTCTCCTGAGACACTCCCATTCCTCTCAGTGCACCTGCCAAAGGTATCACTGACTATTTAAAGGCTCTTGAGGTGCTTACAAGCACAGTGGGTTGAGCCAGCTTGTGGATGAGTTAGAAAGAAAGCTGTGAACAGGGTGAGATGAAAAAAAACTGTTTGTGATCCAAAGATGCCTAAACTCATTGTCAACACAAATACAAGCAAGGATAAAGTTCCGGAGTGTTTTGCAGGGGAGCTCATCCAACAATTATCAAAAGCATGGGGCAAACCAGCACAGGTAAGTCCATTTGCTGAAATGTTTCCCTTCTTTAGCTAGATGTGCCTATTCAGTGAGCTGTTTCTGAGTGATAGCCTTGATAAACTAATATACATAATGACCCACCAGTATTTGCAGTCTTCTCTCTGGGAGAATATCAAATACTTGTTCACTGTAACTTAGTTTTAATGAGGTCTCAAAACACTGAAGTATTCAAACTAGTTTTGTGTAGGATGATATTCCATGTTGTTATCTGCGTAGGAGAAGACATTGGATGTATGTGGGTATGTGTGCACAGGTATCTCTGTGAATACCTCTCAAGAATCTGGCTGACTGAAAAGCAAACGTCACCCACAACTTCCTTGCTGAGTCCTGTTGAATAAGTGTCTGTTATTTGCCACCAAATTGCCTCTAGCCTAGTGGTTACACTTGAAGTAAAATATTTACTCAGCTTGCTTGGACATCTGGCAAAAATAACTGTGTGGCATCCTGCTATTTGTAGTCAAAATACCAGAGTAAAAGCTGTCTGCTGGTTTCATTACCAAACTGGAGGGTTTTTTACCTCTCAAAATATATGGCAGTGTGCTACTGAGGTAAAGGACTGAAATACTGGTATCATGGGTCTTAGAAGGACTTATAGCTATTTTATTTTAGAAGGACAAAGCTATTTTATTTTCTTAATACTGATGGGGCACTAGTCACTGTATCAGTTGCTTACTGAAGATTGTCAAATACGAAAAACCAAAAGAAAGCTTTTCTAAAGAGCTGTAAACTGCATGACATGAGCTATGCCTCAGCTGCTGTAGCAGCAGTAACCTTAGTGAATTGGCTACAGATCTGTAGCAGCTTGGCTAAGCACCCTTTCTGCATATTCACTAGCCATTTTCAGAAAATGTTTATTTTGCTTTGGGAGGGATGCTTTGAAACTGTAGTAAGAATGAAGTTTTGGTGCCTACAGAAAGGACTCTGAGGGCTCCCCAGCAAACCTTTCTCTGTGCACTGGGACACATGGACACATGAAATTCTTATGTAAAACTGATGTGTTCTATTCCTCTTTTTAAAAAGCCAACATTTTTATCTGTCTAGCAAACAAGTACTTGCTGTTGGGGGGGCAGGGGGTGTGTCAGCTTGTGGTTCTTGCATAACAGCTTCTGAATATAAAGCTAGAGGTCAGGGCTGGGATGCAGCTGGAACAGGTTTGTGCAGCTGTGTGGAAGGGATATGTAATGGGACTTAGAAATATACAGGGAATAACAAAGAGATTTTTCTGAAGAGAACATACCAGCTCTTCGTGACAAAGGAGGCAATAGGAAAGGGAGAGTCTCTTAGTTATAACACAGAAAGAAGGAAAGGATTAGGGTGGGCTGGAATGCAGAGCTTTCCTCTCGCAGGAAACTGTACCATTTGGGAAAAATACCGATTTTTAATCAAATACTGGTTTTTCCTACTGGAAGAACTGTTTCAAATATTTTCAAACTGCTCTAGGAAGAAAATAATGCTGATTAATGTTTCAACTTGATTATTCTTTTAATAAAGATAACTTGCTTCCCAGGTAGGTGTTAAAGACACAGATGTACCTAAACTTGGCATAAAGTCAAGAGCACGTGGTGTCCAGACAGGGGAGAACAGGGCCAAACAAGTGGTACCTCAGCAGGATCTCCTTGGCTTATCCTGTGCTGCTGTGGTCTGATGCACCTTACATCCAAATAAACTGTAAATGATGGCCAAGACTAATTACCCAGACAACTCCTGGTACTCAGGCTAGCTTGTTTTACCAAGAGGGTTAATTGCTGCTGAGTTCCAATGATGTGCTGCTAATAAACGTGGGTAAGAACAGAGCAGAAGCCAGATGAGTGCCAAAGGAACTGATCCCTAGATTGCCCAGTGTGTAGATCTGACATTGTGTATTAGCAGAAGGGAAAGTTGGAGGCTGGTCATTAATATTAACATAGATACTTTCTTCTATTTTTCCTGATATCAAGAACAAAAGTAGGATTAGGCTGTATTTTGTTTAATGAGGGGGATGTTGATTTAGACCTCCGCTGTGTCAGTTCACATTTACCTCAACAGGGAAGACTGCAGCAGGAGCCAGTGAGGTGCAAAATCCATCTGGAACACAATGCGGCAGCAATGCAATTGCACACCCCCTCGCCCCTGACCTTCCTACACAGGCAGGGAGAGCCTGGTGCCTCCGAGGAGGTGCTGGAGATATTACAGGTCACTGAGCTCCTGGAGCACCTGAACTAGGAAGCCTAAATATTGTGGAGTCTTTGTACCGGTGTTTGACACAACAGTGAATATCTTGGAGTAGAATGCAAATCTAGACAGTAAAATGTCAAAAAATGAAAGCCTTACATATGAAAAACATGCACTTATTTTCACCGCAGTTTGGGTACATAAATACCTTCCCAGATTTTCAAAATTTTTCTTAATATGGCAGAGAAAATAACATTCATTTTCTTCTTCCAACAGTATCTAGCAATACAGATCTCTCCTGATGGGGTGATGTTCTCTGGTGGTTCCACAGACCCTTGTGCTATGTGCTTTCTCTACAGCATTGGAAAGATAGGGGAGCAGGAGGACAAGGTCTACTCTGAATTGCTTTGTACCATGCTGAACAAACAGCTGAAAATACCATCTGACAGGTGAGCTCACACAGCAATTTGTCTGATGACTTTCCACAGATTGTTAAAACTATTCATATCCCAGGCTTGTCCTTTAGTGTTCTCTATTAATGAGCTCCTTCAAGAGGCTAAATGCCAAGTCAATTGAGCAACTCCTCAGCTAAAAAGAAGAAAGGAGCAATTGCATGAGCTGCAATGCTGATGTGCACAAGCTGTAGAATTCCTTGGTTAAAGTGATGTAGGTTCAGGCACTGTATGTACCCACAGATCTCATGTGCAAAAGGCCAGGTACGGACACAATAACTTAATGTTATGATGACTGAAAAGATATGCAAGAAATGAAACCCCGCAGACCAATGTCTATAGAGCAGGTATTTATTGCAGTGCTGGAGGTGAGGGGGATTTTTCTGCCTAACTCACCCACCTTTGCCAAGTGCTGTGGTTTATTTATACAGTCAGTATCGCTATGTCATTCTAACATCATCATATACGTGTTGGAAGTAATTTCCATAAGGTCANTTTTGAAACCATCCACCTGGCGAGCTTTGTTCATTTAAGCATTAGGCAGTTACTTAATTATACATTAGTTGGCACATTTTATAAAAAGTTATGATTCAGGTTATATACGTATAGAAAATTATGATCTAGGTTGTACTGGTATCTTATAAATCAAACTATGCAAGTATCTGGTAATTGTGACCCAAGTTATATAGCCATCA
>VYZT01018784.1:123649-179735 GCA_013400735.1 Pomatostomus ruficeps | reverse complement strand
AGTAATGTGTCTGCTTGGAGCTGAACGGCAGTGAGGGGACATGGCGTTCCCCTGGGTAATCATGGGGAAGGTATTACAGATGCTGTGGTAATATGTGCACACTTCAGTGGGTTAAGTACAGAATTACTATTTAACTTGAGCTGGGCTCTTTTTCTATCTTTCAACCCTGGCTACTGAATGGAGACCAGGAACCAAATAGAAGGAGCACTTTAGGGAAGAAAAATAAAAAGAGAGACCGAGACAGAAATTAGGTTGATAATGATTGTATTGTGGAAATGAACCTGAATAGT
Organism: Pomatostomus ruficeps; assembly: GCA_013400735.1. NCBI lineage: Eukaryota > Metazoa > Chordata > Aves > Passeriformes > Timaliidae > Pomatostomus > Pomatostomus ruficeps. Next base: position 179,445 of record VYZT01018784.1, on the reverse strand, counting down.
GGGATCCTCAAGTAGCACATTTTCAATGCTGTCAATGGCAATGAAAATAAGAGCAGAAATGCCAGCAAGGAAAATGAGCAGATGCAAGAAAGAGCTGAGAAGGGAGACAGTCTGAAAGAGCATTCACACAAAAGAGTTTTATTGGTTGGTAAATTCATTATCTACTGAGCATGGGAGAGTATCAAAATTACTAATGAAATTGCTGAGCTGGCATTTTTTACTAGCTATATATTGAGTTGAATTGCAATCACCAAGACATTATTACCTTACCTAATGTGAATAAACCATATTCCTATCCCATTGCCTCCACAGAAATCAGCAGGCATCTAAATCAAATAATAAAGAATGGGGATGAAGGGTTTTCACTTAGAGTGCTTTTCACATGTCAGTGCAGTTTTGGCTGCAGGATTTTTACAAGTTACCCCTGGAAAGAGAACCTATTCTACACGTCACAGTTTTTCTTGTGCTCATACTAATTGGACTACGACTCAAACTGGAGAAACTTCATCACAAACCTCACCCAATACATGGACTTTTCAGGAAGTACAACTTATGTAAGCTCTGTCTTAGAAAAATCAAGCAGTTATGCAGAGGATCTAAAAGATTTATGCAGAAATATTCTGTATATTGGAGTTTGTTTAAACTAAAAACTGCTGATGGGACATAGCCCAGGAAAACGGACTATAAACTAATAAAAAAAAAGACTGCCGGTGAGAGTCAAGCCAAAAACAGAAGAGAGGGAAAGAAAACATATGTACTTTCTTGCAGTCCTGAATTGGTCTTAATAAAGTTACTGTTGCATTAAATCACTCAATGGAACCTGCTTATACATCCTCCTGGTTTGCCTCATTTCTGTCTCTAGCTGTAAACTCTCTGGGACTTGTTCTGTGTTTTCATTCTATGTTTGTGCAGGGCTAACAAAAAGGAGAGATTCTGAGTGGTGACTCCTAGAGGATAGTGCAAAACTGAATCAAAATTATTGGTGGTGATGATGATGATGATGATAATAATAATAATAATAATAGTATGTTTAAACATTAGAACACTTAGTGAAATAACCCAGTTGCATTTAAAAAGTACAGTAGACTCGGTTTTTTTAGACATGATTTTCCAGAAGACCATTAGCACTAAAGAACACTAGAGAAGATCAGGTCAGACTATAATATGTGAGCAGCTCTCCCCATTTGTCATTCTAGAAACTTCTAAGTGCAAAAAACCCCACCAACCAAAGCAGAGCTTAAACAACACAGTTGAAACATCCCTCACATAAACATGGTACATGTAAACATACACAAATTATTTCTACAGCAATGTCTGTACCATTTTATGCAGTCAATTTTGTGCTCAGCTTTCAAGATGTCTTGAGGGTGTTTTACCAAATAGAAACTGGTGAACATGTGGACAGGGGTGCCTTAATTAGCAAAACCTGGAGTAGCTAAACTTATTTAAACAGTGCAACTCGATGCCAAGGACCTTGCTTGTAAATGGTGTAGAAAGATTACAATCCAGTAACTGCAGAATAGGTAATTTTATCAGTAAAAAGCACTGTGAAATCCAATCTCTGAGCCTGTTAAAATGCTATCTTCTGAGAGACCATGAGGCTATAATCAGGTGACACTATCTGAGGAATTAGGGTCTCCAGATCTTTATAGAGTAAATACAGACAGAATCAGCCCTAGGTTGTTTCAGGGACTAGGACAAAATCAATTTTTCAAGTAAAAGCTATTGTTTATTTTCTGTGTGTCAGGCTTCTGATCTCTGTTAGTAGATAAATCCTTTGGTCAGTAACACTGGCCTGTGCATTACAGAAACACATTAACAGCAAATAGGACCTTCCAGCTCCTCAATCTGGGCAGCAGGGAAGACTGAGATATATAGTACGTAAAGACAGACGAAAATTAAAGAGAGAGAGATGGCTGATCCTTCTTTTGACTAATGTTTTATCTCTCCCATTTCATTTTTCTACTTGACCTGTGATCTCTCTTTTAAAGTTTCTATCTCTAAACCAAATAAAGCCATAATTCAGAAATTGTATGAATGACAGTATCTTAACTTTAGTTATATAAAGGCTCACTTACATGTCTAAAATCAGTTAAAAAGGATTTTTAAATTCTATTTCATTTACTGAAGTCCTAGATAATTTTTAAATGTTTAACTCTCACCAGATTCATATGCACTGTGTATTTACAATATGCAAATCATCCAGTGAAATCTTCTTATAAAGACTCACTTACCTTGTTTTTTAATTAATTTTTGTTATTGGAACTTTGATTTTATTCACCATGATGCATGAATATCCTAATTGCTCATAAGTTTGAAAAGTGATCATGCAGTTTCACCTTTTTTTTTTTTCCTTGATGAGGTTGTTGTCTGTTTTCCTGTCTTTTCTCTACTTTTTTCTGAGGGCCAGAAAACCAGCCAGACTTCAAAACATGTTGTGAAAATTGGCAGAAAAATAAGAAATTCGAGATCAAAGACTAATGCACTCAAGGTTAAATATAGTTCCAAGCAGAGCAGAAGGCAGTAAGTTCCAGCATCTCTGCTGATATGGTCACTGTGGTGGAACTGCCCTTCCCAATCATGTAATTTGAAAAGACTCATGCTTGATGTTCAAATAAATTTCAGAGTTTTAATTACTGCAGATATTGCTGGCAACTTCCAATGTTATCATTAGGGCATGAATACTTTTCTTTCATGCTGTAATCTAGCAGAACTCTGTATTAGACTGAGCCATGAGCTCCACATCTCACTTACTCCCCAATATTGTAATATACAGGCTTGAGCAGGTGCAGACTATCAAAATATTAACTATTTCTTCTCTCCTCTTATTTGTGAATAAACAAGACTCAGAATTTCTTCTGATTTCTCCTACTTGCAACCCTTTTTTTGTGTCTTTCTTTTGAGCGGTTCCTTCAGTGAAAAGAGCAGTTCCATGGGCAGCACATTTTTATGAGCCTGGTTTCCCAAGGTATTCTGTGTTTAAAACCTGCTTAGGAGCCCAAACTGCTGGTTTTTCATCTGTCACCATCGACACTAATATGTGCTCTCTCCTCTACCTGGGCATATATTCTCACAAAGCTTCTAAATCTTAATATAGCAGAGACTTACATCACCAGATTTGGTAGGAACTGGCTGATGCATCCAGCTGCAAAGTTAACAGAGAGATTGCATAAATTTCTTTTCTTGGGAAATACATTAGAAAATACAAATGTATATTGTCCTCAAGTCTAAATTGCTCTCATTTTTCATGTACCAGAGGTAAAAATCACCAGAATGTACACATACACAAAAGAAATTATGCACCTGCCTTGCCTTATGTGGCGGACTCAGACTTGTGCAGTTCAATCCTGTTCTGGTTTTTACCCCATCACCTGGAACCTCCAGATCTCACCACCGGTTGCAGGACTCCCATGAGGAAGCAGCAGGGGTTCACAGCTCAGGTACTGTGCCCACCTCATGTTAACAGCCAACTAGACTGCCTGGTTGCTGAGAAACGGATTATTCTTTGAAAAGGCAGTGGGTAACTTTAGATTTGAGCCGTTATGTTACTCTTGGAGTGGTTTTCTAAAAGAAACAGAGGCCACAGATGCCTTTCCATTCCCTGCATAGTCCATGTCCAGAGCAGTGGGGTAGGAATCCAGCTCCCTCAGTAGATTGTATCAGTCAACTGCTATGAACATAATGGATTTCACTCCCATGCTTATAAGGTTTCCCCCTGCTGTGCTCTGATTGCTTCAGCTTTTTGGCATAACTCAGTACGACCTGCCAGATGGCTCACTCACAAAGGGAATTCTCTTTCTGATAGCTTCTGGAATTTTCCCAATGACAACCTCGTTTTGTTCTGGATATTTCTGGGCCCTTCCAGTTNTTTCTTTCCTTTAAAGTGTTTGCCTGTGAAAGGCCTGCCAGCCATGCAAAAAACCCCACTGCTAATGTACATCTCTTCCTCATTCATCCTGCCCCCCCCCAAACCCAAAAATGCAACATTTTACAGCATTCAGGTTATATAAGAAAGCAGCACAATTGTCTCTTTTACAGTCAGTCACTATCAGTTTCTTTTAAAAGAATTACCCAAAACCTCAAAACATTTTTTTAAAAATTACAGGGAATTTGTACTGAATTCCATGTAAAGTTATGTACATTAATGCAGAGTTATCTATGTTAGCAACTGAGGGCTGAGAAAATTTTGTCTACCCCGATATTTATTTCTTTGGAGAGAACAAAATAATTTTTTTCTAGCAAACCTTAATAAATACTTTGACTTCTACACAATGTGGGCCTGCTTTTCCTTAGAACTCACTTCCCTCTGAAGACTCTTCTACATTTACTTCTCTTTGAAAAATCCCAGTGTTCTTTATGTTTTGTAGATGTTCTTTGATGATTCAAAAGGGACATCTGTAGTTTCTTGTGAATAGTTTTTTGGGCCACAGGGAATATTAACTTTGTACACTGCCATGTATTTGGAAAGCAGTTCTCTTACAGTTGTGCAATTTTGGTTTCAGTCTCAAAATAAGGACTGTGAAAGTTTTTAATTTTTTTTTTCTTCTTTCTTATATAATTGCTTAGGGCAATTTCTGTGTGCTGGTATAAATCACAACTTATTGTTAACTTTGAAAAGCCTTTTTGTCTGAACATTATTTCTCTACTATTCCCAAGCTTTCCTATTCCTCAGGTTTCCATTCAAAGTTACACTCCTTTTTTATTTTATATAAACTAAACCAGGCTGGTCATAAACTTTGAAAAAAGCCCAAACCAGTTACTTCTCCTGGCTCTTCTGGCCCACCAGATGAAGTACAAGAAGTTCCCTTTCCTGCTGGGAGACAGAGAATACTAGATTAAATTTTGGTTGTGAGAATAAGTTATCTGCATGTGGTATTTTGATGTTGTGACTACCCTGAACAACATCACAACTAGTACAGATATTAAGAGGGAATAGCACCTCAAACAAATGTCTAAAACACAGACCTGGAGTCCACTTCTTTTTTGCTAAGCCTGTAAATTTGATGGACCCCAATAAGTTCTTGTAAAATTTCTAAGTTTTCAATTGATATCTTACATTTTCTCTTTCAAATTGCTCCTTTGCAATAGAGCTCATTGCTCTTTCATAAAATTCACATTTGATTTTGTTAGGTACTTATTCTTTCTAGGAGAGATACATCATTAAATGATTGGGAGAGAATTTCTCTCTAAACAAACATCTAGCAACAAAAAATTAGAAATTACTCCTTCGAGAAAAACAGTAATAATAATGTCTGCCAGTCATAAATGAGGCTTCAGGTCACAAAAGTCAGAGTAAGTTCTTAATCTTTAACTGTGACAAAGCTACTATGAGATTTCCTATGACATTATTAATATATATTAATTATTTTCTTTTTTGCATTATCAGATCATCACTCTACCTAATGGAACTCACCTTTCCAAAATAAACACTTATTTCTTATTTCCTTTATTAAAAGGAAAATGAACACCAATCCCCAAACTGGAATTACACTTCAGGGGTTACAAATGGCACCTTTGGATATTCCCTTTGGAAGTGGTTGCTTCTTTGTCACCATTTTCCTTGGCTGCCAAGGGCACAAAGGGTTGTCATAGCAAAGACTTTTAAATACAGACTGGTTTTACCTGCATGCTGCACAGTGTGCTGCACCCCTGTTCCAGCTGTTGGGAACTTCAACTTCCATCCACTGGGCCTTGTCTCAAAAACATGGCTGGAGAGCTCTCTGGAGGGCACAGGTACTGTGAGGCTTTCTTTGCTTCAGGGAGTCCAGTGGGAACACAAACCTTTTTTTCAAGGAGCCAGGAATGGTGTCAGTGGAGGAAAAGATAATCTTTTCTCTTTATTCTCTTGCAGGTACAGAACTACTTGACAAGGTCTGATTCATCCCTGAAATACAATAATAATAATAATAATAAAGATTCTATAGCATGGAAACACAGAATCAGAGAATGGTTTGGGTTGGAAGGAGCTTGAAAGACCCTCTAGTTCCAACCCTTGCCATGGTCAGGGACAGCCTTCACTAGATCAGGTTGCTCAAAGCTCCAGCCAGCCTGTCCCTGAATACTTCCAGGGATGGGGCAGCCACCACTTCTTCGGGCAACCTGTGCCAGGGCCTCACCATCCTCACAGTCAAGAATTTCTTCCTAATATCCAACTTAAACTATTCTTTTTTGACTTAAAGTTATTTCCCCTTGTCCGAAACCCACATTCCCTTGTTAAAAGTGCTCCTCTGTCTCTCTTGTAGCCTTCTTCAGGTACTGGAAAGGACTCTAAAGTGCCCCCAGAGCCTTCTCTTCTCCAGGCTTAACAACCCCAGCTCTCCAGGCTGTCTCCAGAAGAGAGGTATTCCAGCCCTCTGGTCATTTTTGTACTCCTTCTCTGGACCCACTTCAATAAGTTATCTAGGTTTTATTGCAATTTTCAGGCTGTATATCAGACTTCAACAGAAAAACTGACAAATTTTTGATTTAAGTGTCTAAGCAATCATAAGACAGTAAAAAAGAAAAAGGATATAAAACCTGTCCACTCAATTCAGAACATGTTTTTCTTGCTCTAGACTCTTTGATTTAGACCTTTTTTTTTCCCCAGAATAAATTAGAACAGCTGAGAGCAGTAAATATACATAGAAAAAAAAAACAATTAGGAAAATATTGGGGAGACAGAATAATAGAATCATTTATTATTCTTTGTACCTGAAATGTGCATTGTGAAGACGTTTACCTGCCCATACACACAACTATTCTTACTGAGGTACAGGTCATGTAAACAAATGCACAAATACATATGTACACAAATGCCATTTAAATTATCAGTATTGATAAAAAATTTTATTCTTCCTGTCCAGTTTTAAAAATTCTACTTTTCATCTGTACAGCCTTGTGCCTTTAAATATAGGAAGAAAGGTAGCTAGGATTTGGGGTAGAGGAAGATTTGAATTAAAAAGAGGCATACGAAAATATGGCTGCATAAGCTTGGAAAACACATTCACTGATCTAAAGAGACACCAGGGATTAAAATACGATCCATCACAGAAGCACAGAAATAAATTATACATATGGCTGCTCTCAGTGTGAATATCCATATTCACATGCACAAAAGAACAGTCATCTGCTAATAAGAGTACTTGTCACTTGCTATTAATCTCTCCTAAAAGCTTGTACGCTCCTATCAGGAGGAGTGAAGCTTATCTTGTAAGTTTGGGGTGTGAGCAGGTTCAGCTCAGAGTCAGACATGAACCTGTTCTGCCTGAGCTCCAAGCCAAGCAGAAGCTGGCTAAGCCAGTTCTCTGCAGCCCCAGCTTTGATGCAATATGTTCTGCTTCTCAACCTTTACAAGCTGCAAATGTTAACCTCGACTCCAGGCTTGTTTGGAGGATATGCAAGGTGACCTCCTGTCCTCAAGAGAAACACTCAGGAGCTGTTGTCAGGTTGCCCAGCCTAGACATGGTGCTAACACCTCCTCTTTGGATCTGTCTCCCTCAATCTGATTTGACACAGGAGACCTTTTTTGAGTTTAATACGCCAAAGAAAGTACATTAAGGGATAGCATCAGGTTTGCCATATGTCTTTGATAAGTACCTAAGATTGTGTTTGTTCTTCCAATGGCAGCCTGACAGCTCTCGACAGGCCTGCTGGGCTAATTCAGCAATTGTATCCTCCAGTTAAGCCATAACCAGTTAGCAAATTGTAGAGGAATGTCTGGTCATTAATAATCCAGTGTCCAACCCTGATTATATACTATTACTCTAGAGTGCCAGATATTCCAGGTTATCTCATTAAATTTTCTAGCCCTCTACATTCACATTGCTTTCTCATTTTGCATCACTAGAATGGTTTTTTTCATGAACAGCAATTTTTTGCCTTTATGAATCCAAAAGATTAACTACGATCAGACCAATAGCTGCTGCTTAAAGAATTTCATTAGTGACCAGGTTCCAGACTAAATAGTTATTTTCAGTACAACCTTCAGTGCTCTCTAGGTGCCATTAACACTGTATCAAATGCATTTCTCCCCACATAATATACATAACCTTCCCTTGTAACTAAAGCAAAGCATTTTCTTCATGATTTGGAAATGCTTACAGATGCTGCTGTGTCTGGGTAAAACTGTCCCAAGTTTAGTAAATGTATTTACGTGCCCAGTAGTGGGAGGGGGTGGTGGTTATAGTGTTTGGATGATACATAAACAACACCAGTAAAAAATCAAAATAAAAACTTCCACTCCATCTGAGAGTGTGAAAGGTAGAACCCATACCAAAGAACACTCTAAAAATGACACTAACCCCATTTTATTTTTACAGTACCTCATACATTTTTTACTTGTACAGTCACAAATTAGACAAGATAAAAAAAAGCTTTTTTGAAAAAAAAAAGAAATAAATCAGTACTTTTCTATATCCTTTATTCAGATAGGACATATCATAGTCTGGCTCCTTGCAAAAATTCACAAATTGTTATTATTACTCTTACAGTAATCAATCCCCAAAAACAGGCACTGAAAAAATGGGAGGCTTAGTTACAGCAGGAGCAAGGGCTAATAAAGTTTCACCTGGTAGATCTGTTATTGTACCTTACCTGTATATTTGAGGCTCTCTGACAGTTTTTTCTTGTGCTTTAATGAAAATCTGGAGTTCAGTCTTTAACGAAAAAGTAATATATTAATCTACTCTGCTAGCAAGCCTTACTAAAATCTAAATTTGTGTCTCTGTTGAATAGTTGATCTATGAACACAATATTTTACCAGTTCAGCAGAGAAACATACCAACTGATCCCCTTGGCCACTGACCTGTGCAGCATGTAAATACAAATATTTTGTTCTGGTGAAATCCATCTTAGATCAGCTTCTGGCTTTCCTTTGTTTTCATAAATGTAAGCTCTTCCTATTTAATCTTTTCTTCAACTCACTTAATTGACCTTTTCTATAAATTGATCATCTTTCCCAGTACTTCCACATCAATTATTATACCTCTTCCTTCCCCTATACATCCAGAAAATAACACACTATAGAAGGGTTTTGCTACAGCTTTCTAATTAAGACTGAATCAAGGATTTAGTTTCATTGCTATGTATGAAAAAGACAGCATGTGTGTTGCTGAGCGCAGAATAAATTTTCTGATCATTTGTATGTAAATCCGTTAATTAGTTTATGAGGAAAAATAATTAAAAATAATTAAAAATATTGCCTTTAAGAAATTTAACACCTGCAGTACCTCCCTGCCCCACAGCTTTCCTCCCCATCAGGCCCTGCCAGTGGCACCCCTGTGCCAGAGCTGGTCCCAAAGAGGGGCTGCTGACCCCAGGAGAGCCCAGCCCTGGTGGGATTTCCTGCTGCCTCTTCACACGACGGCTCATGTTTTGGTAGCACACGGATGATTTGGATCCCCGTGTTCTTCAGCCTCTGCTCATGGGTTAGAGCTGCACACAACCAGCTGATCAATAGTTATCCGGGTGAGGAAAAAACAAATAACCCAGGAAAGTTTTGAAAAAGTGTCTCGAGGTATTTACTGCTGCACAATATTGACAAAGACCCACCGGGAAGCTAAATCTGCCAATCAAACTAATTGGATTTAGCAGGAAATGATGGATTGAAGATGTATGAAAATAACCATCAGTGTGACTGAAAAATGAAATGCCAAATAAATTTACAATAGCAGTCGTATCTAGTATATCAGCCTCCTGTCTGCCTAACCTGTGGCAGAGAGAATAAATCATAAATTTTGGGCTCTCCTGCCAAGATAGAAACATTAATCACATATAGTCTGCAGGTCCTGCTTTGAATAAATGTAACTTCTGACATAATTTTTGGCAAAAACTGCAAAATTGTGTATGCTGTAATTAGGTTTGTAACTAATATTTGTTCTTGTCATAAAAAGCATATCACATAAAATTATGTTAAAATGCTCTGTCAATCAAATAACCCATTTTTGTAATATCTCAGAATTTTTTATTTTCTGCTGCTTCTTTACCAAGCTGTTGCATATTTTAATGTGTTCAGAGCAAAGGAATATCTTAGTATCATTATGAAGCTAATTTTATTATAAAATTTTAATTATAAATTTTAATGTGGCAACCATCACATATTTTTATGTTGAGTTCTTTGCAGAGATTCATTAGAGCAGCCCTAATTATTATGCATTCTTTTCATTTTCATTAGAAATGTGAAATGAGAGGTATAATTGTTTCGTTTAAAGAAAAACTGTAGTTCAACAAGGTTTGAGGAGTTAGTCTAAAACAGTGCTTTTGGTTCATTCTCTTGGTATCCAGACCAGTAGGCCCTGATTCCTTAGCAGAAGTTTGGGATGAGTATCAATATCACAACTGATTTTTCCTGAGTTTACCCCACAATGTGATTTTCAGCATGCTTTCAGTCTTAAGACTGATCTAATTTTTAGTTCCTGGGTTTTTTTCTATCAGCATTATTTGGTTTTTGTACAGCACAAGAAGATGTTTAGTGTTTGACTTCACTAATCCCATGCAAGTAAATAGTTTAAGTGAGAATTACAGATAGATATTTGCTAGCTTTGGAAGTCCCAGGTTCCATTAAGTTAATATTTCTTTTACTTTTCAAGACCTTCTGCATTCCATTGCAAAAGAAACTTCCCAAATGTCTGGCAGAATACTTAGCTGTTCACTGAACTGTCATACCACAAAATGTTTCTGGATAAAAGTGTTCCTCCTTACCACCGCAGTCTCAAACTGACTTTCATAGATCTGCTGAGAACTCATGTTCATGTTCAGCAAAGTAAATTATTTTTTTAAACTGTAACATACTCATTGGCAGCTCAAGGCTGCAGAACATTTCTCTTAAGTTTTTGAAAAAATACTATCCTTGATAATATAGCCAGGTAGATATTATGCATATATTGCATCTAAATCAGTTTTTCTCTCAGAGAAACAATCAATAATCTTCTGTACTCTCATGTAGTCAAGGTTAGTATTGCAGGGATGGGACATAGTGGATTTATACTATATCAATTATATGTATAGGTGCACACAGTATGTATTGTGCTATGTACAGCATACATCTCTAGTATAACAGACATACAGTCTATGCTTTATATAGAGTGTATAAACATTACATAAACTGTATATATACATTAGTGGGGTATCTCAGGCATTGGAACAGGCTGCCCAGAGAAGTGGTGGAATCCCCATCCCTGGAGGTGTTCCAAAGGCACGTGGATGTGACATTTGGGGACACGGTTTAGTGATGGACAGGGTGGTGCTGGGTTAATGATTTTACTTGGTGATCTCTGTGTTCTTTTCCAGCTTGAATGGTTCTATGATTTAGTATCTACACATGATATTTAGCAATGCACAATACATATACTGCATGCATTTATACCCATTCTACTTGAATATCCCTTTCTGTTTCCTTCTTTTCCTGAGAGTAGGAAGAGGTGGAAACAGCCAAACTGAATCAAAGCAAACCAACCACAAACACACCAGCATGAAACCCATACCCACTGTCAGGAACTATCAAGTAACTCCGGCATGGACTTTTTTGTTCATATTTGGGCTTACAAAGCAACAACTCTGTAAATGTTGGCACTGTTAAGGTTACCATATCTTTAGTGAAACACACTGTAATGTGTACACAGTATTTGAATGTTGGGATTTGTAGAGTTGTTACTGACCATATCACCAAACTGATAATAAATTAAATATTAGGAGAAGAGAAAAACATTCAAGACATTGTTCTTGAATGAATTCCTTACTTTATCAATCCTCTGTCACACTGATAGCATCAGAATGGTCAGCTGTGATTGCCCGTGTAAGACCTACATGGCTCTTAATTGATATGAAAGCAACAATAACCATAATGAATGCTTCAAGAAAATAATTCTAGTCCATAGGCTGGGTTGTCACCAGAGTTACTGCCAGGTCAGCTGCTGCTCTGTAAGGTGTCAGGATAGTCAAACACCAGTGACAGCCAAAAAGGATCAGCTATTCTTGCACTTGTCTCTGCTCTTCTTTTCCACATGCTCTGAAAGAATTTAAGAACATGTTCTACTCTTGAGATGAGTGCATCTAAATTTTTCCTGTCATGCATCAGAAATTTTTTTCCTCTACTTGAATGGTCAGATTTTGGAACTGCAATAAGATCAGAGAGACAGTAAACCACAAGCAAATGTGCTTTATATTTAGTGGGACAGATGGTCTCAATTACCATATCTTGTTTCTTGTGCCCTATATTTTCCACTTACCCTGTTAGACCTTTCATATATTTCTAATGAGAAAATTGGGTAGATTTAAAATTTTATTTTAAGATTTTTTTTTTCTGAAAGCCTTGGTTTAATAGATGAGCTTAAATTGTTTTTCTAGGAAGAAAGCCAATATGAGACAAAGGCATTTTCCCAGAAGAGAAACGGAAAATATTTCTGTGTAACAATTCAGTATGTTACTGTGTTGTGGTTTAACCTCAGCTGGCAACTAAGTCACAGGCAGCCACTCACTCATCCTCCCCCAGTGGGATGGGAGAGAGAATCTGAATAGTAAGAAAGAAAAGCATGGGTTGAAATAAAAACAGTTTAGTAGGCAAAAAAACCCCACCACACATGCCAGGAAAGCCAGAAAGCCAAACGAAGAATTCATCCCCCACTTCCCATGGGCAGGCAGGTGTTCAGCCATCCCCAGGACAGCAGAGCTCCTTTGTGCATTATGGTGACCTGGGAAGGCCGTAACTCCAGATATCCCCCCTTTCCTTCTCCTCCCCCCAGCTCCATAGCTGGGCATGGCACCACGTGCTCTGGGATATCCCTGTGGCCAGCTGGGGTCAGCTCTCCCAGCTAGGAACCCTCCCAGCTCCTTGTGCAACACAGGCCTGCTTGCTGCTGAGGTGCGGTGAGAAGCAGAAAGGCCTTGACTCTCTGCAAGTCAACTAAATCAGCAATAACAAATATATCTCTATCTTAGCAACACCATTTTCAGCACAAATCCAAAACACAGCCCCATAAAAGCTATAATGAAGAAAATTAACTCCAATACGTGCTGTTACTGAAGACAGTTTAATCTTGGCTTAAACCAGATTCTTCTTACTCTGTAGTCAAACATCTTGAGATTTTGACTAACACCTGAATGGAGCAGAGTCAGTTCCAGGTAAGAAAACGAATTTTCCCTCTAGATGCTTTAAAGTTCCATAGCAATTGAGAAGCTCTAATTGATGACAGAACAATGGCTTCTCTAATGGCTTCAGAAAGGGTATTTCCAAGTTTTATTCACGTGTGTGTGTTTGTGTTCTGCACAGCACTATTTTTCCAAAAGCATTTTTACTGAGTCTAGCCCACAAAGAATTACATTAGCATTGCATTTACTAGCATTAGATGCTATGCCATTATTGTAAGAGATCAGAATAATAACCCCAGGGCCTGGAAGTGATGCTGGTCTACCCGGGTGGAAATTGAAGCCAGTTGTGATTTGCAAGTGCATCCGTGGTATCACAGTTCTTCCTGTTCTAAATCATTTAACACTGGCTCATTTAGGAAGACAAAACATCTTGTATATTTAAATATTGTTATTAATACGTGTTTATAATTTTTGAATAACAAGAAATGTAAAAGGTGATGTAGTTATGGGAGCCTACTGTTGGAAAAGTTTATGCAGAAGTTATTAAATACCTGTTTAAAACAAAATCATGGATCAACTCAAAAAATAAATATGTTTCTGACTGTGAATTCATTTATAGCCTCATTTATTTTATTTGCTGAAAACTAATATAATTTTTTGGCTACTACAATTCTTTCTTTTGAATCCAATATATGTAAAATAACATAAAACCTAGGGGTTTTTTATTGTGGCAAATTTTATGGCTTATCACCACTTTTTACTTTTGTGTTTTGGTTTTCAGTCATGAACAATAATGCATCTAACTTCATCAAAGGGAGCAGATATTTCTACTTGTTAATTTATCAACAGGAAAAGCATATTAGTGGCATGAAAGGGATCTTTTACTGAACAAGTAAGTGTTTCAGAAATCTTTAATTACAGAAACTCACACCGAATATTCATAAAAACATTTACAAGGTTCTGTAATAATCACATCTCTTTGGTGGTTATTTGTTTTTTGGGGTTTTTTTTAAGTCTCTCCAGAAATCTCCTATCTTTTTTCTCATTTATATCATTAGGGTTGAATGCTGCTGTATTTCCCAGTGTGCCAGATGGTTGGAGAAATGAAGATACAATCACCTCTCCTGAAATTTACATAAAAATGAATGTACTGACATCAAATTAAAATCAAAGGAAAAAGAAACCTCACAATGACCTTGATGAACGTGGAAAGAGGAGAGAGATGAGGAAAAAACCCCAGCAACTGATGTAAGAGGAACTGTAAAAAGTCTCCTACTGCTTTAAGTATGTAATTTCAAGAATTCTTCTGTTTTTATTTTTGGCTTTTTGTTGCTTGAGGAGGTATAGAACAGAGCCTGAGATGCAATTCTGCATTTATTCTGTAGATACAACCCTTCAGTTAAAATATTAAGGAAACAAATATTCTCTTTCTTTTCCTTCCATTTGTTACTAAGCTGTGGTTCTGACCTCCCCCAAATTTATTGTAATACAGGTTTCACAGAACTTGTCTTCATTTTGAATTAATTGCGTTAGAATATTTTTGATGGACGCAAGGCACCTAGCCAGAGATGTGCTCTATTATAGTTTAGTAGCATTCAATATTTAATAGCTTCTGCTCTTCAGAAGTTTCTTTCAGAGGACGAAGATGAGAGTTCAGGGAATGAAAGAGAATATAGAAGCTCTCAGTTTCAAGCCACACAGTCAGAAAAATCTGCTAACTGTAATTACCAGCAGTCATTATAGCTGAGAATTTGAGGACTCTTCATGAAATGATGCAAATAGTAACTAAAGGCCAATTCTGAAGGAATACTTATTATGACCACTGTTATTACAAAATTAAACGTAAAAAGTGCGGGCCATTGTGTGCAACTCAAACACAATTTTTGTGTCTAGAAAACATTCTTTGAAGCCAAGTAGTTTTTTGTTTTGTTTTTTAATTCTTTACATTTTATTGATGATGAAACATTGTATAACTTGTCATGTCTAAAGATCGGATGTCTGAATTGAGAGGCCCAGAACTCCTCATGGATCTGATGGTTATCTGCTTGGGCCATCTAAAACCTCAATCTAAAGCAGATCTAGGCTTAACAAATATTTTCCCTAGAGAAAAATCCTTTCTGTCTTTTTCCTCACTATTAGAGGAGCTGCAGAGATATAAATTAAAGGTAGTTTGCTAAAGGTTATGTTGTTTCTGCCATGCTGTATTTTGCACATGAATAAAATGAGAAAGCTGCAGTTTCCAGTCAATCAACGTTTGATGAAATAGCAACACTTTAAAAAGTTCAGCTCAACAGTTGCAAGCTTTCACTTGAAATATGGCATTTTTGTGCTACCTCGTTGAAAGTTCATAGCAACTGTTGAAGACAGTAAGAAAATTACTGGTAATTTTAAATCCTCAGCTTCGTTTGACAGCTCCATGCTTCAGGATTCAACTTTTTTTCCTTTTTTTTTTTTTTCCATTCCCTGTAGACAGTACATTCTCTGTGAATTCCCTTGTTCTAGACCTGACACTTATTCATTGCATCTCTCTCCTTCAATTATGTACTTGGCAATTGCTCATACTCAGCCTTGGAGATGGGAGACACGGTGTGAGTGCAAATAAATGTAAGCTAGGAAATTAAGGTTATCTTTTATGGCTTTTAAAGTACATGTAATAGGATCTTTATCTTCCCACTGGACAGTCAACATCTCATTTGGAGAAAAAAAATCCTCAAAATGCTACATTTGCCATTTGAAGCATCATTGAGGGGAAGCAGGGATGGGATATAACAGTTACCTCATCAGTGGCTCATCAGCTTTAAAGTTGGCTCTGAGAGAGGCCCCTATATATATTTCAGAATAATGCCAAATGCCAAAAGTGCTAAAGGCAACCATTTTAATGTACTTATAGTTCTTTTGCCTTCTGTGAAGCTGGTTTATGCCCACAAACATGATATGTTTTGATTTTGTTTTGGGTTGTTTTTTTTTTTTTTTCAAACGCGAGGTTGTTAAATACAAAAATTATTATGTGCTTGTAAAGTAAATGTCCAATAAGCATTTGTCATGTGGAAAGACCCACATAATCTATAATATTTTGTGAGAATTAATAGACATAATATACTAAAGGATTACTTTTTATTATTTCTATTAATATTGTCTTCAGTTTCATTAAATCTTTCTTACTTTTTTCCTCAGAAAGCAAAAACTAACTAAAATAAAATGAACACTAAGAAATCTCAATGCTAATGGCCATAATATATTTTAATCAACTTCTTCAGGAACACATCTGTCCAAGTTTGAGATGCTGAACAAAGTTGTTTATGGGGACTTTTTAGGTTGAATGGGAAAAAGAAATAGAATTTTAGGAGAAGTCTGTCATGACGATCACCAACCTAGTAACCGATATGAAGGGTACATGTAACTGAAAAATAGGAAATATATCTGCAAAATAACAAAGGAACATTTCCAAAGAGTACTTATGTGTAGTTTTCATTTCACCTTTCTACCCTGCTTAGCTGGTATAATTAGTTCATGCTTTTCTTGTCAGCGATCTCTGTGACAGTGGCTAAAACACGAAAGAGCTGTAACTTATTCAACAACTCAGACAATTTGTGGTTTTAACCCAAAAGGTTCTCTTTCCTCCCTGGCAACAGTTTTCCAACCCAGCTTGGGGCCCAGGTACTATTATACTCTGGGTTTTTTTCCAGGAACCAGGACAAATAAGATGATAACCATCCCTCAGCAGCCTGCTCAGGAGGTGGGAAGCTTCTACACATGGAAAAGAGAACAGAGAGCTGGGAAAGGCAGCATTTTCCCAACAACAGTCCCCAGAGGATCTGTGCTAGACAGCAGTGGCAGCTGCATGGGTCAGAGCTGTAACTACTGATAAGAGGAGTCTTTTTCTCTGCCTAAAGCACCATCAGCTTTCTTTCATCACTAGAAATTCAGGAACAGAAGGGTAGGGCTGGATTTGTAGATGCTGCCTGAGAGCACCTTGTGAAGTCACATGAAGATAAAAAAATGCTTTTCACTCTTTTGTATGGGATTTTCTTGGCAGATAAAACTGGTCCTCTGCTTCAGTGGTGTTAGCAGCATAAAGGGGGATTTAATCAATGGGCATCTGTCAGAGATGAATGAATCCTAAATATATCGCTGGCATCACAACTGGAGATCCTCTCGTGAGCTGTCAGGGAAGACTTAGAGCCATACAAATATATAACATCTGATAACATTCTGGGAAGGAAAACTGGGATTTTTAGGTACTCAGATTACAATTTGGGCTGCCATTTTTTTTCCTGGATGACCATTAGAACATTTACTTTTGCTTGTTCTCTTTTTCAACTAATTTACTTTCTTTTATTTACTTTTCCAGACTTTTTCCGTTAAGGTGAATTCTTCTCAAGACTTTATTTAGACAGCAATTTGTTTTGCTAGCTTTAGTTAATCAAAAATGAATAAATGGGCATTTCAGAAGGAGTAAATAGATTTGTACAAGGAGTCTCATAGGTAAAACAAGGAATACAAGTTAATCCTGGGGAGATCCAGATTAGACACAAGAGAACAATTTTTCACAATGAGAACAATCAGCAATTGGAATAGCCTGCCTAGGGAAGTGGCAGATTCCCCAGTGTGGAACACTTCGAAGGAGACTCAGCTGTGCAAGTTGCCGCATCATCTTGTCCAGACAATGCTTTTGCCAGGAAAGGCTGGACCAGATGATCCCAGATGTACCTTTCAAGCTGGTCTTCTACAGCATTTTACCCAAGACTCTCACAGTTCCTTTTCTTACAATTTTCCTTACAGGTTTGAATTAATTTACCAGTCTGTTGCTACCTTTCTAGCTAAGCTGCTTGAATGCAATTTTACTGAATTATTGAAGGTCAATTTCATTGTTGCTCAATTTATCTTTAAAACAAATACCATTTTTGAAAGTACTTGATTTATTTAACTGATCACGAGTTCTTGACTTCTTTTCCTGCCCAAAGTCTTTACCACGTGAAGCTTTTTCTTCTGGGAGTTATTTCACAGTGTCAAAGAAGAAAAAAGTTAAGCAGTCAAACTCCATTTGACATATGAGCTGAAATGCTAAATCCTTGCTATCAGCTGTAAGCAGTTAGGCTCACAAGTGAGTCAGGAGCATAGTTAAATGGGATTCCAGCAAAAAAAAAATGGAATTGCTTATTGAAGTAGTTACTCAGATAGAGGAATGGGGGTCAAATGCTGGGCCATAATGAAGAGTATTAGTATAAACTACTGACTGGATGAAAAGTTTTCAGGAGGGATTTATACTTTGTAAAGGACTTTTGTGCATTTTCCTGCCTGGAATGATGTGTATGAGACATCTTTCATAAAAGTAGAAGGATGTGATCTCAGTTTCTTTTGATCATTCTTTAAAAAGTACTGAAATACATAGACAAATGAGACAGTTTATTACCCTTGAAACTATATGATGCTTATCTGTGTGCTTAAAAAATAAAGTAAGCTGTGTATTACACTTGCAGGTACAATCAAGAACAGTGTGACAACCATGTTGAGCAACATCAACTGTCATCCATCATTGAGCTTCCCTATATCACTGACAAAGCTTAGGACAGCCACACATAAAAAGAAAATCCAGATTAACAGCTGGAACATAATTTTTCAGGTTTTCCATCACCTTTTTATTTTCAGATGTACATTTATTTTGAGATATTCCCAATGAAATTGTCTTTTTTACCTTGAGTTGGACTTGTCATCCTACCTACTTCTGTCTTTTCCCTTCTCTGGTTCAAACTATGACCCTGTTTTTACTCTGCTTTAAAATTTTCCCCAATAATTAGTCTTCTCTTCCTCTTCCTCTAAACATAACACTGTTTTCTTGTTAAAAAACACAAAAGTATTATGCAAGTAAATGCTTCTTCTGGCTCTTCATCCCTGTTTCTGTCACTAAATGTATTGAACACCTTGCCAGTTTGCTTTCCTGAACTTGCTATTCTGGATGCTTTGCAAGTCTGGTTGTCACCAACTTTGCCTTCCTGCTCCCAATAACATTATTCTCATAATGGCCATTAATTATCTTTTCTGTGTTTGATGTCCTTGAATATTCTTTTGGCATGTCCAAATTACCTCTCTAATTGTTTGTTAACATGGAAAATATGATCATACACTCATTTGCTGTTCTTTGGTAGCTGCAATTGTAATTTAATTATATCATTTGTTAACAGTTCCTCAGAATTCATTTTCTCTCTGGAATATCATGATGCCATCCATCATAACCCAAATTTAATCTCTAGTCTTTAAGGCAAAAAAATTTACCTGTAAGACACTGGTTTTTGGGGGGGGAAAGAGCATCTACTTTATTTTGGTTTCCCTAAAAAGTCTTACTTCCTTCCAAGACATATATTTGGAAAGATTCTTATGAATGCTGAAAAAAATTCCTGGACACAGCTGGGAAAGCTGATCACAGCTGACCAAAGGGGTGTCCCAGACCATGTGGCGCCACGTCAGAGCTGGGTGGAGAAGAGTGGGGCTTTCCCAAGGTGGCGTTTGCTTGGAGACTGACACTGGTGTGTGGGTGGGAGGTAGGGAACCACTGCCTTTGCGTCACCTGGGGGTTTGGGTTTAGCTGTTTGTTTGTTTTTTTTGTTTGGTTTGGTTTTCTTTCATGTATAAAATAACAAAATAATTCCAAAATTTGTACTGCTAAAGTGGATAACATTAAATAAATATATTAAGGAGTTAAAAAAAATTAATTAGGAATTAATATTGAAGGCGTTTCAAAACACATTTTTTACTACAGCTCAAATCAGCCTTTCTCTTGCCTAGTATACCTTATAAATATGGATTTTCTATTTCTTGTGGGTGCATTCCCTGAAAAAAAAATTCCAAGTAAACAGACTTGGTCATTCATCTGGGGGAGGTTTGGTGGGGTGTTGCAATATTCAGCATATGTGATACAGATTTCCACAGAGATGCCCATCCAAATGACTTATACCGAAACTCATCAGATGCAAAGTCTTAAAATGTTTTTTGAACAGTAAAACTGTATTTCTCAATATATTTCTTAATTGTAAGACATGGGATTTTCTGTGAGAAGATATTACTAATTGAAAATTCTAAGCCAACCTTTATTCGCATCCCTGACTATGATGACATAGCCAACTTCAATTTTTCATGGAATCAAAATGTTCACTTTTAAGACAAGAAAATAACAGCCTTACTTTAAAATTTAAATTAAGGTCTATTTTTATGATTTTCAATTAAGCTTTACACCCCTATATATTTTTTCCTGTGTACATAATATTTTTAGATTATAATTAAGTTCAGGAATAGTCATGTTCACTAATTAAAACCTCTTCATGTTAGGTGACATCACTTATATTACAGAATGTTATGTCAAATGGAAAAAGTTAGCAAATGGCTCATTACAGAATTCACACCTCTGCTGCTGGGGTCAAACATGACAAAATTCTGCTGTGTTCCGAGTTTTAACGGACAGAATGCAGCAGCTTTTGTGATGTTCTTGTATTACTTTCTGCCATTTCTCAAGTACACTAAAAGCTAACATAAAATAAGAGAGTGTTCCTTTCTTGTTCTTATGTTGCCTCCAATCTGTATTTGAATTCATTGGGGTACTCTTTGATCAGTTGCTGTGCATTTTACAATAGCAACATCTGGGATTCTTTGATCTTGCCAAATTGTTTTTATTCTTTATAGCACTCGTTAAAGAAGTAATTAAAAAAACAGAAGCAGACCTTACAACCCTTAAAAAAAGTTATCCTTGAACAATAATTGAAGGAATTACCCATAACGTCCTCCCGATATTCACTGATAAGGTTTCATACAACATTTCTCACCTTTTCTTATGAAGAAAGATCTGCTTTCCTCATTTTATTCATGGTGTCATAGGCATATCCAAAAGGTCCATGGTTGCTTCCAGCTCAGACTTCGGAGGAACTCCGTGTTTTGAACAGCATAGTTCCCATTCTCAGCAGCTGGGAGCCTCCATTGAGA
The DNA here is from genome assembly GCA_013400735.1 of Pomatostomus ruficeps. Classification (NCBI taxonomy): domain Eukaryota; kingdom Metazoa; phylum Chordata; class Aves; order Passeriformes; family Timaliidae; genus Pomatostomus; species Pomatostomus ruficeps. The sequence goes on along the minus strand of VYZT01018784.1, from coordinate 158,412 downwards.
ATCGTTCAGCTCTGTGGAAATCCTGTTTCACCTTGGAAAAGGCCGGTCCTACAAAACACGGCAGAAATATCACGCTGAAGACTTGTGAACAGCAGAGCAGTAGCTGCAGTTTTAAGGTGCTGGCTGGGTTCTGAGTGTCTCCTGAGCAGCAGTGTCAGCAGATTTTCACTTGTTAGTGGTGTCCATTCTCCGACTTCCTAAGGCACAGAGGAGAGCCCTTCCAATACCGACACCAGGGGCATAATCTGTAGCCAAGGAGAACATCTTGAATTAGAGGCAATATATCAAATTTTATAGGCAAGGCTGACTTATTGCAAAATATGCTCCATGTAGAGGATATGTTTTTATTCATATACCTTACACATTCTAAAAATTCAGAGAAGTAATTTATGCCATCATACTTTGACAATTCCCAGTCTACTCATGATGTATTAATAGCTACCATCCCACTTGGGTTTTCATTTGCTCTGGTCAAACACTGTCTCTTACAGTTTTCCTCATCTCTTCAGCAATGGTGGACCAGCTAAGAAGGAAATTAGCAGCAGCTACAAGATCATTTAGAAACCACGTAGAAGCCATTTTTATTTCTTAACTTAGTAGCAGGAATTTTTTTTTTAATCCTCTTTTGTTATTCTGATAGAAGTTTGAGATACTTGTTCCTCTTAAACGGTTCAATCTTGGCTTGCTCAGCATCCTATGCAAAAAAAAAAAAAAAAAAATCTGCTCTTGACTAATTTTCTCAAGACTTAGAATAAAAACAAAATGGCAAGCAGTCTATAAAATGACATTATAGTCTACAAGCTTAAGTTATAGTGCTATTGGAACTGAGAGAAACATTTAAAGCTCTTTCTTTAAAATAATAAAAAAAAGGATGATACTCATCAGCAGGCAAATTTTAGCATTTTAGCATTTTTTAAAAAAGGACAACTCTCAGAGCTTGCATGACTGCAAATTCTAATTATAATAAAACATGGGGTACTTTTATCTGGTTTTAAATGTGTCTCCTGAAACAAAAGTTGCTTCAAATTTAATACAGTATCAAAGCATGCCTGAGCAATTCCAGTAACATATTTGGGAAAGAAATATGAGAATTATAAAGAAAACCATGGTTACTGTTCATCACCAGCATTTAGGTGGTGGTCTGTGACACTAAAAACTGTCTGAGCATCCAGGAGGCTGCAAAAGAAAAAACTATTAATGACTGCAGAGGGCAAAGGAAGCAATGCCCGAAAGCTGTGAAAAAGCTTGGTGCTATAAAGCAGAACGTACTGGACTCTGCTGATGATTATTCTACCTCATTATTTCTAGAGGGCCCCTTCTAAGATCATTCTTGTACTGCAGCAGGCTTTATGCAAACAGCAAAACCGACAGAACAGCTCAAATAGCTTCTCATTTAAACTGATAGCAAAAGCAACAAATGTGGTAATTTTGCCAAGTTCACAAAGCAGGCTAGGGCACTGAGCAGCACCTCTCTCCTTTGACTGCTTAAGAGCTGTCTTATTCTCTCTAGACATAACATATTATCATTTTGTTTAAGCTTTTTTTTTGGAGTTGGGGGCAGGACTTTTGTCTATTTTTTCCCTGCTTACTCATTTGTATACCTATGCCATCACCAGCATTTTTTTTGTAAGAAACATTGTCATAAACACTGTCATTTGCTAATCTCTTGAGTCATGGTAAAAATTGGCCTGTGAGAAGCAATCTCAGCTCCATTGACTTTGTTCTTCCTTGCTACAAAATGGATGAAATGAAGAAACATCAGAAGCCTTGTTTAAATCCAGGACAACATCACAAAACATCCTAGGTAGTTTTCCATTAAGAAGAAAACAACTTCTCTTCCAGCACATCTTCAGCAAACATGAGCAGATCTGTCTCCAGCCATGGAATTAATCTAAGGCAGAGGTTTCCCAGCCACAGAGTTTTGAACATTCACAGTACCCTTGAAGGTAGCCCAAATGCAGTCCTGTAGAACTGGTAGAAACATCACCCACCTCTGGGATTTCCATGTGCCGGCTTTTGTCTGTGTACCATGGAGCAACCCCGTGTTTGGAATTAACTCCATGTCCTTCTGCAATTCCTGCTTATGCTGTGTGAAGAAAACCTGTGTAGATGAATGCTACAGCAGCAAGACTTGCATTTCCAGCTGGAGATGCAGGAACTTGGCTAAAGGCTCAAATATCCTGAGGCTGAGGCCTTTAGTGAGTGAGGTAGAGGTATTCCACATAATTTTCTGAGATCTTGGAGAAGAAGACTTTAGACATGAATGGGCAAAGAGAATGGGCCTGGATAAAGAATCCACAAAAGAAAGGCAAACAAGAATATACTGAACTGGGGAAATGCAGGGCAGAAATCAGCAGTGATTAGGACATGCATCCATCCATCCTTGCCCAAAGCCAACCCTCAAACCCTTCAATCTCTTCTCTCCTACAGCAAATAAATATTTGAGAAAACCAAAAGCACTGTCATTTCTCCAGTTACGCTCCACATAGGGAATGAAAAGTTCTGAAAGCCATTTTCTGGTTAGCTTGGATGGTATGGGATTCACATTTGCAGATGGCCCTTGTGCATGGCATGGAAATGTCACGATGGAGTTTTGGTTTGCTCCCTTTCTCCAGATGTAACAAATACTGCATGGACACACACAGCCAGGCACACACAGTCCCTCCTTCAAATGAGTCCTCTCAAACACATGTACAGAAATTGCCATGACAGTCCTCATCATTTATGTTTGCTGATATAGCAAGTAGGAGTAAAGCAACTAGAACATCAAGTTGTTTTGATAAAACTGCTTGTAAGAGTTTATTTATATTGAAAAAATAATGAATTGGTTTTTTATTCTCCAACACAATTGTTCAAGTTCTTGCCAGTTGTGATTTCATTTTGCAGGTTTTTTTATTGGTTGGTCGGTTTGTTGGTTGGTTGGTTTGTTGGTTGTTTTCAGAGTTTGTTTGTATTTTGGAGTCATCAAGATATTAAAGATTGGTTCTAACAGCATATCTTTTTGGACTGAGCCATGCCAGCTGGAGAAAATTACAAACCACTTTCATGTTGCAGCATATTTTGGATGTGACAATGTCAAAAGTGTCAGCACATTCTGCTGATAATAATAAGCAAGTACAATAAAAGTTAATGCTGCTGCTTAGGCATATCCATTGTCCAGAGCCTTGCATCCACTCACTAGAAGCACTACAACATTTCTGAAACCAGTAATTCCTGAGCTTCCATGTGCCGAAAAAAAATTTTTAGTAAAGTAGCAAGCCTGTCTTGCACCATACATGCTGTACTTGAAGTTAAATCTACCTTTTCATAATTTTCCCTCATTCACCACTTCTTCTTCTCCTGCTGATAGCATTTAGCTCTTCCTGCACCTCTGTTTATCGATCCTAACCTTTTCCAAAATGCTGGAATGGCATCTCAGCAGTCTGCTGTTTTCTTGTTCTTTGAAACCAGCAGTGACAAAATTGAATCCTACTTCAAGAATGGCAAGAACTGAAAAATAATTACTTACACACAAAATTAAATTAAATATTATTTTTCATTTCAGAAGTTTAATTTCATGCTGTTTGCTGCCATTTTTTTTCCACTGACGAATGACTATAGATGATTTTTTTCACTAGTCAGCTACCTTTAATTTTAGATAGATGTTGATTGGTTAAAAGGGCAGTTAATGAAAAACTCCTTTAGAAGGAATGAAAGTCTAGCATGATATAATAGTTGGTAGCACTAACTGAAAGTCTCTTCATAGTCCATACAGCTCATCTGTGCAATCAGGCTGCAGTAGTCCATAGTAACTCAGTTTGTCTTTCACAAGACCCAAACCATATATGATGGCAAAGCACATTCGTTATCAGTCAAGGGTGAAGAAATAAAGGCTGAGGCGCAGGAAGCCAGGTTTCAGAGCCATGTCAGCAAGACAATTTAATTAGGAATGGAGCATAAATTAAGACCGAGGCACCTAAAAGATGAAAATTCAGCTCAGGCTAAGAGCAGCAGACTGATGTTTCCTGTTATACTTAACTACCCTATTCTCCCTTGGTGGCTGCTCTCATTACTGGAGTACAGATGGTGAAAACACATACTGTTCAAATTTACTATGTTCATTCACAAGGATGTTAGTTAAGAAAATAGTGTTAGTCTAAACATTATAGCTCCATTTATGCTCTTTTTATTTTTTTTTTCACTTTTCAACACTAAAATAAATAAACCTGCATATGCAGTTACCAAAATGTTCCGTGTACTTTCTAGTGATGGGAAGTACATGATGGCTGGTTTGCAGACACTGCCGTCCATTACAGAACAAGATAATTAAAATCACAAACCTTAAAAACACATGTAATTTCCTCAATGATTCTTAATGACCTCTCCTGAGTCATTACAGTCATTGTGTAAATATGTTATTATGGAGTGATGAGATGTGATCTTCACTTGATCATCTCAAATTACTCTTCACTAAGTCAAGTTTGCCGTCACAAGGTTCACTTGCTGAAAATGCTCCGTCACGCGCTGATTTCACAGACCCTAACAGATACAAGACATCTGTGGTCCAAGTTAACAGCAGAAGTACAATATCTTTTTATGAATCGTTTAGGAGATGGATAAGGGCTATATTAATAAATATTGCAGATACTATTAAATTACATATCTAAAAAGACAACCTGAAGTAATAAACCACAGCTGTATCTTACTTTTATACAAGAAACCAGAAAAGTAATTGGACACAAAGTAAAATAACATCCCATAATAACAATGACCAAAGGAGCTGAAACCAGGGTTTTCAGCTTGCACTTAGCATACCATGGACAGATATTCTTGAGGGCTTATCAGCAGCAGAAAGCACTACTTGTATTTAGATATAAACGAAAAAATAATTGAAGGCACATGAATTTGAAATCCTCATTATAATAATCTTTTTTAAGTCTATATTTTACCAGGTAGCAGACATGTTTTGAACCCACATTATATTATGCTGAAGTTACTGCCTCATTTCCGCCCTGGTTTGTGGGGTTGTCTGTGTGCCTGCACATGCACCCATCCTAATCCCCTTCTTCTTCTACCTATGCCTCAGTTTCATCTCCTGCAAACTGATAAGTTATTAGTCGGAAAGTGTTCACTTAATTTTTATTTCAATTAAAGTCTTTCTATTTCTACACTAAATACTGGCAGTGTTTGACACTAATTCAACCTTCCACTTTTCCTTCAGAATTTTCACTATTTTTCCTCCTAAAACTGAATAAGGTGATGAGATTTTTTTATCAGATCTCACCTACTCTTCTTTTTATTTGTTCTTATCACACGATGTCTGATTTCCGTATCTGCTATCTTATTTTTTGCAGTGTTTTACAATTTATAAAGACTTTGTAGAGGTTTGCTGATTGAAATGATAAAAGTTCAAAAGACACAGGTAATAGGGCCTGATTTCTCATTGAACCCTTGCTATGAGTGTAAGAACACTGAAATCCAGTCCTGGGCATGGAGATAACAGGTTGCAGAAACCTAATGTTTCACACCCCATTCTGAATGAGGATCAGTTTACCCTATTCGATTCTTTCTCTAGACAGTCCTAAACACAAGGGTGGGTTCTCCACCTCATCAAGTACTGTGCCCCCAAGAGCGGGAAGTGACAGCAGCTGGTCTGGGAGAGGCACAGAACAGAGCAAACTCATATCACACTTTTGTCATGAACACTTCCAGCTTGCAGCTCAGAGACAAGCCAGCTGAGGTTCTTTGTGCTGATCAACACCTCACCTCTGAGAATTTTTTCAAAGGTGCTTTTAGTATGCAAATCTTTCTGACACCCAAAATATCCTGGAAAAGTTGTTCCACAGTTTACTTATGCATCTCCTGAGAATTTCTTTTGTCCTTAGTGGATCCCCGACGTAATTCAGTTTGCTTTTCCAGTTTCAGCACTACAAAAAAACTGATTTGTAATACACAGCAATGGCATGGCTGCCCTTCTCCTAGTCAGCCATGTTTCATGAGTCTCCTTCGGATCTCCTAAAAAAAAATTCTCCAAATTGCAGTGGAATTCTGATTCACCTGGGCTACATGGTAAACCAGCTCAGTGTTGGCAAAGGTATGTAAATCAATCAATTTCAGCAGAAGTGCTGACTCCCAGACATTATACATCATATTATGTCACCAGTGTCAGCACCATATTTTTCATTGCTTCCCATATTCTCCTGTAATGGGCACTCTATTCACTTGGAAAAGAAAGATGAGCTGCAAAATTATATTTGCAACTCTTACCACAGTTTATGGAAAACTCCACAGATTCTCCTTCAGATCACCATGCTTTGCAGATAGACTTCAGCCTTATCACCCAAATAACCCTGAAGACTGGTGGTTTTGATAAATTGAAGCTTTTCTCTTTATTATCTGTGACTTGTGTCCTTCCTTTCTTGGTCTCATGAGCAGCAGCTGAGAGAAAAGAGATCACTGAAGCCCTTTAATTACAGAGCCGGAACTGCACTGCTTTCATACTCCCAAAATAGCAAAGCTTACATAAAAACACTAGCAGCATGAAAATGCAGAATATTGGGAACAGCTAGCATGACAAAGATTCAGTAAAGGTAAACAAAAACTGCATTTAGACAACTTTTGATGCAGACAATTCTGTAGTTAACAAGAGAAACAATCCCTCTCTTCATAGTAATGTTTCCCCCAAATCAAGCCTTTTGGGAACAAGCCATCTTCTTTAAAACCATGGATTATTGTTACTTGCATTGTACTAGCGCTGCTCATTGTACCAAAATAAAACAGCTCCCATGGAAACCCAGAGCATCACAAGTCTCTGCTAAGTCACACCTCAACAATGACAGACTTAAAAGAACCCAAGCAACAATAGCAACTGCAAAGCCTTAAGAAGAAGTGCCCTCTATTATTTTTCTGCTTAGGTCAAAGTGACTTACACACTCACATGGTTCAGTGTAGCACAAGATCATGTCAAACTAATGGAAATCAGGTAAGTTCTTAATGCAATGGCACTGAACAGAAGTTGAAATAAATAAAAATTGGGTATATTTTTAATAAAATAAATACCTACTGGATGAATTTTCCTTCTAATCTGTGCTAAACTAATGAAATTTAACTTTGGCATATTTGAAGAGTAGATCAAAACAGAGGACTGAGGAGTAGAGGCACCTTCCCCCCATGATTAACTTTTGAGCATCTGCCTTGGCATAGTGCTAGTAGGGACTACTCTGCTGTAGTCATTACCATTGTAAAAGAACAAGTGGAGCTCCTGGACACTGTGGTAATTAGAAATCTTCTGGCACTTATTAAAAGTGTAAGAGCATTAACATCAGAGTTCTATTCAAATTCCCATTTTGGTGATTATCGTTAGCTCAGTTTCGACCTTTTGCTGTTTCAGCTGGCTGTCAAGTTCCTCATTTAACCTCCCAAAGACCAGCAGGTTCATTACGGTTGTCATCCTGTCACTGGGCAGGTGCTGCATGCAAGAACTTGCAAAAAATGTTGCATTTTTTACCAGGAAGGTTGGGCCAGTATTTTCAGTGTTCACTTTTTGGCAGCTTCCTGTGGGATTCTTACCTGAAAAGGCAATGATTTAACACTGAGAACCCAGCAGCATACTGCATGTCCTGCAGCACAGCAGTGCAGCCTCCTCCTGCCCCTGTGTGCAGCTCAGGGTGGGCAGGCAGTGCCCAGCCATTCCCCCTGCCTGGCGCCATGGTTCCCTGTGTCCCCTGACTCATGGGATCTGATCTGTGCCATCTGATCTCAGACACATCCATGGCAGCTGGCTCCAGCTGCACCCCTCCCCTCCGGCTGTGTGCTGTCCCCACATGGGGATGTGGCATCTCCCTACCACTGCTGCACCACAGGGTGTGTGTAGCAGTATCAGTTACGTTTTGCAGACACAGAGAAAACATCCCAGACATCCAGGCAGATAAGACCCCTTCATCAGCTGAATGCAGATAAACTCCGGCCTTTTCCTGGGCATCGAATGCAGCTGGCAGTGACTGTCACTCTCTGGTCACAGGATGAGGAGTCTGGTCCTGGACTGACTTGTACAAGCAACCATGAGCTGCTAAAGGTGGGATCAGCAATAACAACTCAAAGGAGTCAGGTCTCAACAAAAATTTGCTGCTGAAGTCTTACATGCAAATGCACAAAACACATAATAAACCACCTCTAAGATATTATCATCGCAATATAAAAAAATGCACCTAGCTGCATTTTCAGGTTTTGAGTATTGCAGACTTCTGTTGTCAGCTCAAGAAGGGAGATTCTGTATTTTGTTGAAATGGAAGAACCTGAAGGCACTTTCCCTCATATAAAGAACTGCAATATTGAGTGTACTGCTAGGGGATAGCCTTCAAGTTGCTGCATCTCTGCTTCAAGCTGAGAGAGCCAAACTGCATCTGACTCACTGCAGATGATGAGGAAAAAAACCTTTAGTGCTGTATCTCAGTTTCTTCGGAGATAGGCATCTGCTTCGGAGAATCAGTTAAAAACTGAGGCTTATACAGAGAGAAAACAATTCTGTTCTCCCTCAAGGGAGCAGGAAGCTCATCTGTCTTTTCTCTCAAGATGCTGTTGTTTTTTCTAGGAGTCTCCTTCATTCTTCAGCATCTGCTCTGTTCCTGACTGTGGAAGAGGTTTCCTGGGATTTACACGGAAGTGGGGAACTCTGTGTTGTAAGTCCAAGCACATATGATATTCCATCCACATTTCCCCAGAAGCTGCATCCCTGGTTTTCATTCTCAAATTATTAAATATTATTCCAGACTAAACAAGAAAATATCAAAGGTGTGAAGGACACATTAGCTAATTAAAGTGCTAAAATAACATTAGGTTGATTTTGTCTGGGTTATCTTTATCATCCAATATGATCTTTCTACCCTCTTGTGAATGTTTTACTGAAGGAATAACTCTAGGTATCTTAATGTGTTTCCATTTATACATATATTTTTTTTAATAAGAAATGCTTCATCAAACATGAGTAATTAGGTTTAATGGAGAAAAAAGTGGATGAACTGTAATATTTTGTAACACAGAGGAGAATATTTCTTATGTCTCACATACACTCTATGCCTCAACCAAACTGAGAGCACCCTGTGTTCAGCTTATTTGGAAGGTGCAATTTCACTCCTGCCCAGACCTCACACTAATGAGCAGCCTGGCCACAGGCAGGGAACCATTCACGTGTATTCTCATGACAGAAATATGGTCCCATATAAGGAGCAATAGGAACGTGTGGCGTCCCTAAATGACGGCTGGGGAAGGAGCACACAGCACTTACCTGTCTGATCAGAGCCTAAGCCTGCAGGAGGCTTTTAAGGTACCAGCAGGACATATGGGAGAGCTGCCTGGGTCAGGGCAGGAGCCAGCTTGTGAGTGTATCATAGATTCATTCAGGTTGGAAAAGACCCTTGAGTCCAAACAGTAAGCGTGTCCCTGTGTGCCACACCTACGCGTCTCTGAAATACCTCCAGGTTGGCGGTTCCACCGTTTCCCTAGGCAGTCTGTTCCAATGTTTGACAACCAACTCAGGGAAGAAATATTTCCTATTATCCAATCTAATCCTCCCCTGGCACAGCTTGAGGCTATGTCCTCCTATCTTGTCACTTGTTATGTGGGAGAAGAGATTGCCACAACCTCTTTTCAGGTAGCAGTAGAGAGCAGGAAGGTTCTCGCTGAGCTTCTTTTTCTCCAGGCCAAACACCCCCAAACTCCCTCAGCTGCTCCTCATCAGACCTGTGCCCCAGACCCTTCCTCAGCTGTGTTGCCCTTCTCTGGACACGCTCCAGCCCCGCAATGCCTTTCTTGCAGTGAGAGGCCCAAAATCAAACACAGGATGCGAGGTGTGGCCCCACCAGCACCAGGGTGGTGATCCCTGCCTGGTCCTGCTGGCCACGCTTGCTGGTACAGGCCAGGATGCCACTGGCATTGGCCACCTGGGTGCTGACAGCCCTTGGTCAGCTGTCAGTTGACCAACACCTGTCAAAGAGTCACATCACAGATATTAGAGGATTTTCTTTTAATTCCATTTGGATGATCCAGAGAAATAAGATCTGTATTCCTCTCATCATTTGGTGAACATTTTAACTTGGGTATTACAGGATAGAGGGGAGGAGAATATTACTGATCACTTTGGAAGTGGCACAGCTTGAAGCCTGCATGATACAAACAAAAAATATTTTTCAGCAAATGCCACCAGTGAATGTCCTGTGTCACACAGGACAGTATCAGCCCACTGTGGGGCAAATAGGGCACCACCAAGGGAAGGAGGAGGGAATTTATCCTTTGATTGTCTAGATGTTATTTGGTCTTAGGCAGTTACACTGTGGAGAGCTCTGACTATACTTCATACCCCACAACACTGGGTGATGAATATCAGGGATATATGAGCTACATTCTATCCTGTAATTTCTTTAACTGAAGAATAATGAGACTAACTTGTTTTGGGAACAGCAATTTAGCTGAATTATATATATTTATAGAATTAGCTATTATATTATTTAAACACAGACACCTGTAGATGCATTAGTGAGCGAAGATTAAATGTATAAAGGAATAATCTATTTTACAGCACTGCACCTCTCTGCAGTATACTTTTGGATACTGCTTTGGCAATTAAAAACTTTATGAGCAGTTCATTGTAGGATAGTAAAAATGTGTTAAAATCCATTAGCACAGATTGAATATATTCATGCAATGCTTCTTTGGTACAATAATGAAATTCAATTCACTTTTTTACCCCTCCTTTTAGTAAGAAATTATTTCATTGGAAAGACAGAATAGATAGAGTAAATTATGAATAAAATGCAGTATAAATGAAAACAGTTATTTTAAACCAAGTCATGCAAGCTTTTTATTTATGCAGCAACTTTCATCTAATAAAAAAGTCTGTGTTGTTCTTAACTCTTAGGGAAAAATCTCAGCAACATAGCAGATGTGAGCAAGATAAACTTGCACTCCCACAGAAGTAACTGGGAAGCAACTATTGTGAATCCTACTACTACTAAAAAATAGTCATATTGGGAAATAAGGAATCTACACAATAGAATTCAATGACTTCTTTTTATGTCGTTCATTTCTTTCATTGCTGATTTCATGTGCATTTTATAAGTCTGCTTCTTTTTCTCTTGCTCATGAACAGGGCAGAACAGACAGATAAAAATGCATTCCTGGGAGAGTGACTCTAAAAGTAAAATATGGTGGTTCCTGGCAGAAATACAGAAAAACACACCTAGAAAGGAGAGGGCCACTGTAATGCAGACATTGTTATTTGCACTGTGAGAGTTTGGAAATTTTCCTCAGAATTTAATAAGTAGCCATGGTCCTGTTAGAATCAGTGTCAATTGCTGCATACATCAGAACCAAAAGATAGATAAAATTAAGCCATGAAAGCCAGTTACAAAATCCTAAATGTCAACAGGTTTTTTTTCCTTAGAACTCAGGATCACATGTGTAGAATTTATGCTGACAAATTCCTTTGCAAATCTTTCCCAGTAACCTGTAATATCATATTTGTTTTTTATTATGTGTTGCATACCCATTAATATGAAAATTAGAAGCTCAAAGGTCAAATAATACATCATGCCAATTTGGTATGAGATATTTGAAACCAAAAGAGCACATACCAACACTACTACAAATATGTTAATATTAAGGTTGAGTATAATTGGTATGAAATCCAGGTGAATAAAGAAATAGTTTCCTTCCCCTCTGCTGAGGGTACAGATAGCTTTTCTTTTTAAAATAACACTGATAAACTAGGTAATTTTATTTTTCTTCCTACACTCCTTTCTGTCTCCAAATCAGTTCTGAGGGATTCCACAGCTTTCCATTGATTTGTAGCTACATTAATGTGAGCCTTCCTTCCCAGTGTTTCTGAAGGGTCTCTTCTTTCCCAGCCACCGTGTCTTTCCCAGTTGAAGCAGATCATCTCTCTCTGGATTCAGTTTGTGCTGCCTGGCAGAGCTGCTGGGTCAGTCCCTCTGCAGACAAGACTCAAAGTTACACCTGGGAAGTGTGGCTAAACCTGTGTGGGGATTTTCTACCTCAAGTCTGGCTGTCCTGTATTTTTCTTTCAGTGATGCTGAATGTATAATTTATTGTCTGACAACACTCAGCATTCACAGCTCTTATTTGCTCACGGATTGTACCTGATTCCTGGGGAGAGAATGCCATATGCTTGTTATAGAGGAAGAAACTTTAAAACAGGATTGTGAGTGGAGGATAAAATGTTATTATTGCACGTAGAAGTGACACCTCTTGGGGATAAGTTTAAGTTTTTGAGTATGGACACTGTTTTCCCCAGTTTTGGGAGCTCAGCTGGGGCTGTCCTGAGCAGGGATGATCCTGAAGGGGTGCAGCCCACAAACCCCACAACACTGCCGTGTGAGCAACCTCCTCTTTGCTTCAGATGACAGCAACGGTCCCCCATTCCCTTATCCTGCCTGTTGCACTGGCCAATACCAAGCGGGTTCTTGTTTGAACATTAGCAAATGTGTACTGACAACGCCAACAGACCAGGTATTTGTCCACATTCCACAGAAGAGTGTTTGCCATCTTCTTAGAGCAAAAAACAGACTGAAGCCATCTAAAACTCCGGTGCATTAAAACAGTCTCTGAAACAGTGCAGACATTAAACAGAAAGAAGATTTAAAGCTGAGGGTTCCCAGGTGCTCACTGCTGTTTGGTAGATAGCTGCAGATTAACATGGATAAGAATTGTTAACAAGATGAACACTCTGGAGAAATCCCCATAAGTGATACAGCTGCATTAATAACCATAAGGAAACTGTTGTGCATAGGAACATAGAATTAATTTTCATTTTAGGCCCCAGAACACAGTGTAGCTATGTACTACATATTGCTAGAAACATTGCTATTCCGTTTCTGGTTTGCAGCTTGGAGAATAACACAGGAGACAGAACACACAGCTTTTCACATTTCTTCTCAACTCAGAAAACTTCCTTGTGCCAATTTGTACTGTGTATTCTCCACATAATAAATTTGCCATATATTAAGCAAATACTAATTCAAAATGTAGTTGGAAGAAAAGAAAAAACTCAGTTCTTCCCTGTAATACATCTTCATTGAAGTCAAGCAGTTGCATAGAAAAATAAATAGGGTTGAACAACACTTGAACTGCTTATAGCCACATCTTACTTCTGTGTCAAAAACAAAGATTTAATTAAATTAATTTGCTTTTCTAAAAAAGATAAACAGTAGATGTCATATTTCCTAGTCTAATATACATAAAGCCAAAAGTAAGATGCCCCTGGTATTTGTTTCTAGAGATTCACAAAACTTTACTTGTTGCCCAAAACACAAGAAATGTGTAAATCACTTTTTACTTTGGATGAAATCATACCTACTGCCAATTTAAAAGGCAGAATTAGCCCACTGAATTCTGAATTATCAGCAGGAATACTAAGATACTTCAGAACAGATAAAATTAAATTTGCTGTAAAAGAGTTGTCAAAAGTGAACAGTGCTGTGCAGCACGGCGACTTAGCTTTTCATTATTAAAAATATGCTCTATAGATCTCCCTTTTTTTGGATAGCACACTATCCTTGAATCAATATTAGTTATTCATGAAAATCTGCTGAATACACAGCACAAAAAATTCATTCGTTCTTAAATTCAGTGTTTTCATTCTTTGCTATTAGTATTTTTTGGTTGCCCAAAAGCTTTTTTCTTTTTTTCTTTTTATGATATATTTGTCAGAGATAAGTCATGCAGTCCTAGTAGGAGCCTCTGGTGGCAAAACATCAGACTAAAATTGAATTTAGAAAGATTACCTCTTGGTTTTTAGCCTGCTGACAGGGAATTGACTGGGAATGTGTGGAATAATTTTGGAGGTTTTGAAAGGTAACCAAGGAGAAAAGCAAATCTATTTTTTTGTAATTTTAAATTTGCCATTATAAACTTCTTATAGATTCAAACATTTTTTTTTTATTTTGTAAGGGAAGAAAACCTATGGTCAAATATATTGCAACCTAATATATAATCAACAAAATTTTAATACATTACTTAATTCCTAGAAATATTTGAAAATATGGTTATCTATTTAATTCATTTTGCTAGTTTAATTTTGCCTCACTAATAGCTACATCATATTTTTATTTAACATTTTATAGAAATTACTTCTTGCATGCCTATTACACTTATAATACATTTTCAAGATATTCTAATTTCCTCAAATGAAAATTGCTTCTTTTAGAAGGCCTTTCCCTTTGCATTGTCTGACCCTTATGCTTACAATAATTTCCAGCATAAGTTGATAACTTTTATTTGTTCCTTTACAAAAGCAGTCAGTCATGTGGATAATGGCAATGAAAGGTACTGTAGTAAGCAATTGACATTCAGCATTCAAAAAAGTTTCCATTAAAAATATATTTATTGTATTGTTTGAACAAAGGAAAAGGATCAGTAAAACATTAAATCTAGTTAATTTACCAATGGAAAATATTATATGCAAGAGTGAATTTCGCAGCAGTAACCTAACTCCTACCCTACACTTTCTTCCAAGGTTTCAACAAGAATAAATTAAAGATGCCTAAAGAAATTAACTTTAACATTGTTAAGAATGGATGGAAATTTTACAGATACCTGTCCAACAGCACACCACAACAGATTACTGGTCACTGGATCTCTACACTTTGACATTTTTACTGGGCGGAGAACCATAAGCTGACTTAGCAAGTGTTGATTAAGTAACATTTTTGTGCAGAAAAAAACCTATCATTTCTTTTGAAAAACTCCATAAGCTATAAGAATGCAACTTTTAATATCTAATGAAAACAGGCAATGCCACACATGTAAACCACTGCTCAGTATGCTCTCCTGTCATATAATCCACAGACAAAGCTGTGCCCTAACCAAGGAGAAAAGGAAAAGGACAAGATTAATAGAAGAGAAGGGAAGAGAAGGTGTGGAGCGTTGCAGGAGTACAACCGGGCTCTGCAAGGCACCTTTCAGGGGCAGAACTCAACTAAATAGGAGCTGTAAGAAATCTCTTACTGGTCTTCATAACCAAACTGCATGGGACTAATAAAATTTCAGACATGGAAATAAAGTGTTGAACAGAGCACTGTTAAAGCTGTTCAGCAGCTGAGACCAGAAGCCTGTGATTATGTAAGGGAAAACTCCCATACTGCTGTACCTGGCTTAATCTGTACAAGGTTTCAAAAGTCATGGCACTTCAGATGGTACAAAACAGGTTTGGTTTTGGTGTTGCTCTTTTTTTGTTTGTTTTTTCTGGGTTTTTTTGGTTGGTTGGTTGGTTGGTTTTTTAATTTTTCTTCACCCTTTATATCTATTATCTCATAAAACTTACATGCTGTTTGTAAAGACCTACATCTTTGGGCAGACAAAAGATTAATTCCTTCTGTTTTATTAGGGAAAGGACTTCACTGTCTTCCTATCCAGCCAAGCTGAGGTCCAGTTAAACATTAAAAAGAAAACAATGTCCAAAGCTCATATTTACCATCTTTTCAAAAAATCTGAGACTGCCATGTCTCACATTTTTATTTTCTGAAATGGATTTTCAAGAGTGTTAGACACCTAAGGACAGTAATATTTCTGAAACATTTGTAAAGCCCAGTGATCTTTCCAGCATACCCCACAGAAACGTGGTGAGATGCATGAGGGCTCCTTTTTTTCTCCCTCCTACTTCCTTTTATGTCCCCAAAGCAAATATTCCATGAGGTTATTGTGAATATTTAAGTGTATGAAGTACCATAGCCACACCTCATATGAAATGGGAACAAGAATGGTCTGCAGTTATTACACTGCTAATTCAGTTCTGCTATGCTCAGCACAAGGGACAAGTGTGAACCCCATGGTCTGCAGTAAGAAGGGCTGGAACAGAATAAACTTACCAAAATAAAAATAACATTTAAGGATGTAGAACCAGCTGTTGTTTCAGGAACTATCCCAACAACGCAGACAGTTCTCGATTAATGCCCAACTCCAATCTCGGCAGACACTTTAAAAACATTTTAGCACTTGCCCCTCCCCTCAGCAGGCGTGGCTGTTCTGCTGTGTAACTCCCTAAGTCATGGCACTGCTTTCTGCTGAAATAATTAATGTGCCACAGCGAAGGTAAGGAATATTCCCTAGAAGCTGAAGGGAAGCATTTTACAAAAAGTGGCAGAGATTTCATTCTTAAAGGCTGTTATCAAAGGCATCATTGGGGCAGGATAAATACAGATACAATTGGTTCTACCCAGTGGTCCAAACTTTATCTGGTTGCCACAAGTGGGTTTTCCTTTTTTTTTTTTTTACAGAACAAACTTCTTTAATGCCTAGCTGGCTTTCTTACAGCAGCTTTTTTCCCTGAAGGAAGTTCTGTATAACTGAAGCTGGTGTGGTTAAAGTGTGCCTGCTGCCAGCACTCCAGGAAAAAGACAGTCACTGGGGTACACTTCAGCTGTCTTGCCTCTCATCTGTCCAAGTAATGTGTCTGCTGATGTTCCTTATGCTCACAACTCCTTGCTTAGAAAGATATAAAAGAACATTTTTTTCATACTTTTGCTGATACTGCGTGTCTTGGATATCTGATTTTGACTGTTTCATTCCAGCCCTTCAGCATCCTGTACATCCAGGAGATTTGTCCTGGCATCTTCTGTCCCTGTATTTTGTTCCAGACCATTGTACTTCCACAGATCCCACAATTCCCCTGTCATTCCAGCTGTGGGAGTCTGTATCTCCTTCCTTTTGGTGTTGAGTTTTGTCATCTGTCCTTATAACGTCTTGAAGCAATTACAGGACACCAATAGCATAGTAGCAGCAGCAAGTAATTTTTCCTCATGAAAGGGAGGAGGGTAATAAGACAGAAAATTGAGAAATTATTGTTAAAAGTTCAGGCTTGGAATGGAGATGGAATGAATAATTAAGTTGAATATTTGAAAATCTGCTTAAACTGTTCATAACTGTGTCAAATTGTTCATGACCAATTTGGAAAAAAAAAGCTTATGATCCCACTGACCTTATGCTACAGGTGAAATTTGTTTTAAGCATGATATGACCCCCTGAAAATACCCTACAAACATCCCTGAACCATCAGGAAACAAAATGCCCCATAACATTTAAATTTTTTAGCCTCTCTCCAGCAAATTTTGAGTAAATAGAAATAAATAAAAACAACAAAGTCAAATCTCATTATTGCAGCAAGTAAATTTCACTACGCTACTTCTGTACAATGTGGTGAAACTTTATCCTTTCATCTTGCAGAAATTACTTGCTAGAACACGCTCTTTGATGAGAGCAGAGGATCATTTGGGAAATAAAACCCCTCTGCCTCTCATAAATTTTGCAAATTGCTTTCAAAAAGAAAAAAAATCAAATTATTAAAATACAGATTTTGAAAACAAATGGCATACAAGTCACATCTGCAGGTTCCTTTTTAAAGCAAACATTGATTTACTCATTACAGGCAGTAAATGATGTAGAACTGCCTGCATATCACTGTAAGCTACCTAAGATACAAATCCTTTTAATTTTTCTGTACTGTGACATAGTAGGTTCAAGATAATGCTAACCAAGCCTGTGCCACTCTAGTAATAGAAACGGAACACTGGACAAGGATATTCTTGCAGTGTACAGTATTCTTGAAATAAGGAACATTCCTTTAAGGATGCATTATTCCTTCCTCCAAGCATCCAGTTAAGCAGCTGCGTGCAAACCTTGAATCAATTTTTATAACAAAGGTGAGGACGGGGAGAAAGGAATTTGAAGTAGTCAATAAGAGGTAAGAAGCAACCTTGAAGTGAAATGAAAAGCCGAAAAGATGTTAGAACTTCAAAACAAAATCAGATGTCCTCTTCAATGTGCAAGTGAAAAGGATATTTGATCCTTTTGTACATCCTTGAAGTGCCGTGGCTGAAAGTAATGCTTTGCACTGGAATGCTTCATTAGTTCAAAGTGCTGTGTAAACATTAGGTGATGAAATCTCTCAGTATCTCTGCATTATCTACATGTTTGCTTGCCCAAGGACACACTCCAAGACATGTATTGTGCCAGAACCCTTATTTTCTAGCCCATGACCATTTCTTTCACCTTACAGTGGTTTCTAGCCTACCTTAAGTACATACCAAGAATGCCTGAACTGTCAATAAACCACGAGTGGCGGAAATAAATGTTTTTATTGAAAGTATTATATAATATTTAAAACTGTATTTGCAATAATGTAGGAGGAGTTTGATCCATCAAAAAAAAGCATTGTTTTCTTTCTTCACACTAACACGTGCAAAATCAGAAATGTAGGATGATAAATCATTGTTTTTCTGATGTTATGGATGTGCAAATATTCCACAGACTCTACAGAGCAGATCATAGAGAAAACCACACGCAGGTAAAGTCTAAATGTATCAGCCTAAGTTGATTTGATCACATAGAGTGTGAACTCAGGTGTGAAACTGGATAGACAAATGCTTAAAATCAAAGTTTCAAACTCTGCAAGGAAGCAGCTCAGTATACATCCCAGATCTGCAAAGTTCCCATGTATATTTCAGTGAATTTGGTTTTTCTAGTAAAGTTAAAGCCAGGGAAGTGGGCCTGAATAATAAGTTCACTTTGCAGAACTTAGGTAGCTCTGTGTGCTAAGGCATGGCTAATCCTGAGAAAGACTACTGAAATTATTTCTCTCTTTCTTAATCCTTATTATATGAATATTTCTGATGTTCAAATATCACTATATTGAAAAGAACTGCTGTGTTTGCTGTATTTGTCATATAATGATATCCTTTGACTTAGGTGCATGTGGCCTCAAGCCTTATTAGGCAAATATATAGGTATTTGTGGGCTGTGAGAGTGTGGGTTTGCTCCTTGTGTGAAAGCATTGCAGCATCAGCTTTGTCCCATCTCATCTGAGCTTCTTTCATGGAGAAGGTTGTCTATAAGGACAATCCTCTTGATTACCTTGGATGAATCCCCAGGCAGGCACCATTCTTGTGGCCACTTGCTGGAGAGGGAGCAAGGGCTGAACTGAAGTGTGAGTAAAACCAGACCTTGCAGCACTCCAGTGCCAGGGTGAGGCAGGTGAGTGCATGAGCACAGCTCCTGACAGCACTCGAGTGGGCACGGCAAGAGGTGCACAGCACTTGTCTTGGGATAGAAACTCATCTGCAGGCTGACAAATCTTTATGTGTGACAGAAAAATGAGAATTAAGCATGGCCAAAGTACCTGCAGGCCTCCTGCAATGCCAGCAGCTGGAAGAGGGCTGCAGATTCCCTGGACAAGGGGGGTTCAGGAGGCTCTTACACCCTGACTCATCCCTATGGTCTGGGGTGGAGGCTGGCAAAAGGGCACTTCCTCACTCTAGAGAAACCCTCACACTGCCTTGTACCCTCACAGAGCCATCCCAAGGCAGACGCAGAGCAAATCCCAGTCCTGTGTGTGAGATTCTAAGTACAAGCACATGAAAGAGAGACATACGTATTTACATACATACATATATATATACCCACATACACAGACACTTAAAAATGATAATTCAATGTTAACAGACAGTCTGCAATTGAGTGAAGTACTCTGCAGCACGCTAGGTTCAAAAATCCACCTTTTAAAAACTAGGAGAGAGAGACTCTTGTGGGATTTTCTGAGAGAAACATCATTAAAGGCTAATAGGAAGTTAGATCTCAAGACCTCAAAGAGAAAAAAAATTGGAATTTCAGCATTGAGAATAGTCAAGAGAGACAAAAGTACATTGAAAAAAATTAGAAGAAATATAAAACATGCAGTCTTTTCTCAGTACTCATCTAAGCTACTGCATACAAAGTATGTGGAGTGTAGGTCAGAATTCCTCAACATGTAGAATTGCTATTTTCTTCTTAGCACTTTTTTGTTACTTTCATTGTTTAATTTTCCTTGCATTTCTTCTGAATTTTTTTTTCCAAGTAGGACTCTTAGGAGATGTCATTGCATATTATGGTGGGTTGACCAAAGCTTCTCTGTCACTCCCTTCCTCAGCTGGACAGGGGAGAGAAAATCTGCCAAAAGACTTGTGGGTTGAGACAAGGACAAGGTGAGTGCACCAGTTACCATCACAGGCAAAACAAGTTCAACTCAGGGAAATTAATTTAATTTATTACCATTCAAATCAGAGCAGGCTAATGAGAATAAAATGAAATCTTAAACACATCTTCTCCACACCATTCTCTTCTCCCCGGACTCAACTTCACTCCTGAATTCTTTTTCCCCTCAGCAGTGCAAGCAAATGGGAAATGTGGGCTGTGGTCGGTTCATCATGTGTGGTCTCTGCTGCTCCTTACTCCTCACAAGGAGTGCTCTTCACACTCTTCCTCTGCTCCAGCATGGGGTTCCCCCCACAGGACAGTCCTTCACCAGCCTCTCCAAAGTGAGTCCTTCCCACAGGCTGCAGTCCCTCCCAAACTGCTCCAGAGGAGTCCATCCCATAGGGCACAGTCCTTCAGGAGCAAACTGCTCCAGCACGGGTTCCCTGCAGGGTCACAAGTCCTGTCAGCAAAGCTGCTCCAGCATGGACTTCCCATGGGGTCACAGCACCCTTCAGGCTCCCACCTGCTCCTGGTGGATCTCTGCTCCCCCAGGGATCTCCAAGGGCAGCAGGGGCACAGCTGCCTCACCAAGGGCTGTTCCAGGGGCAGCAGGGGAATCCCAGCTTCGATGCCTGGAGCAGCTCCTGCCTCTCCTTCTGCACTGACTTGGGCTTCTTCAGGGCTGTTGCTCTCACACATTCTCCTCTCCTGCTGCAACTGAGCAGGTTTTTTTTCACTCTTGGTAAACACATTACCCCAGAGTTGCTCCCACCACCACTGATGGGCTTGGCCTTGGCCAGCATCGGCTCTGTCTTAGATCTGGCTGGCATTGGCTTTGTTGGACACAGGGGAAGCTTCTGGCAACTTCTTAGAAAATCCATTTCAGTACCACCCCTGCTATGAAAACTTTGTAATGCAAACCCAACATACACATAGATAAAATTTATCGGTGACATTTCCTATGAAAACAGGCATTTTCTAAGGAAATATATTCATAAGTATATAATATTTATAGTATACACTGACATATAATTATACTTCTGTAAATATATCATAATTATTACTTATATAAAGTACATATATTTATAATAAAATATAATTATACATCTTATAGATAAAAATATTTCTAAATCTTGAAAATCTGTAACAGAGAGAAAGACATTTTTGGGAGGAGGAAAACAGGCATGCAGTAGTGAAAGAAAATATTAGTGAAACTTTTTAATGCAGTGAAATGAGGTCCAAATGTAAAGGTGAAAAAAATCTGCATTTCCACTTTCAGAAGAGTTTTACTTACTGATAACATTCGAGGGCCTGTATGTTAGACCACCACAAACTTTCAGAGCTTTGCCCCTTACTGAAGGTTCAAATTATCCTCAAAATAAAAATTTGTTTTGGCAAGGTTTACATATTAATAGGGTTTCTGTTAGCTTCCTGAGGGTAGCCTTTTAGGGTTTTTGCAAAGCTGGCCATATTTGCCATGTGCTTTGGTCCATGCACCCCTCTGAACTGCTGCACACATGCATCTCCCTGATGCTCCTGCAGAATGCAAATGACTTCTGCCAGTTACCATGGGGACATGAGCAAGGACCATGAGATGCATAGCAACAATGCTCCTATTTTTGCCATTTTTGCCTTATGACAAGGAAAGAGGAACTACAACATAACCTAGAGCTTTTCTTTTCTGTTTATTTATTTTTTTTCTTCACATGCACATGTACACACAAAACACTTGCTAATACAGAAGAGTTACAGGTGGGATCTTTAGAGCTAAGCATGAAGTCAGATTAGTTTACTTTCAGCTCCCCAAAGGAATAACAAGAAATTATTACAAGAACTATTATACCTTTGAAGTATAAACTTCTTCAACAATCTTGAGGCAGTAAAAGATATCTGAATTACGATGGTTTTTTACGAAAGCAAGAAAAAACCCAAACTTTGGATAAAATCAAATATACATACACACATGCATATCTTGAGAGGGAGAGAAATCTAATTTCTAGAACAAGAACCAGTCTACAATAGAGTTGAGTAAATTGGATGAACACCAATGAAGAGATCAAGGGTTGTAGTTTTGAACTGGGACTCTTTTTAGAAAAGATACAACACCCTGGTAATAATAATAATAATAAAAATAAAGGTAGCTGTTAGCTTAAGATTTTAAGACAGAACTTACTGACTGTGCTCCCCAGATTCTGTTTTTGACTCCTCTCCTCCCCCCTTTATTAAACTTACTCTTCTCCCTGTAAAGTCCTTTCTATATCAGTAGAAATGCATTTAAGCATTGCTAAAATGACAGTTTTCTGGGTGGATAAGTAATTGAGTAACAAGACAGAAATCAATGTTGCTTAGTCATATGCTATTTCTTCATTCTTTTATATAATTAGTATGAAAACTTTGATTTTATTAGATATCATTTTAATAGGTAGATCCAATTATGTTCTCAAAGGATAAAGATGATGAAGACTTAAGCTCTGCTGGTGTGACAATTCAAGCTGTCAGGCTGCTATAGCTTGCTATGCTCGTGGTTCCTCCTCCGCTGAATCCTCAGATGAACAAATGCTCTGTCATCGCTCTATTTTGGTGCCACTATTCAGCTGGTAACATTTTATAAAAACATTTCATTCTCTAAGGACTGTATTGTTCTAGAAGTCTTTCAGACACAAAGGCAATAAATAACTAATTAGGTCAACAGGTCTAACTGCCTACATGATGACATCGATGTAGAAATACCCTGACTTGTGATTTCTAGGGCAGCAGGAGTTGGATTAGAAAAGAGACAATCCTCTCATTGTGCTTGGAGAATTGAACAGAAGATACAGCAGGCCCCTGAGGCACAGAGTCACAATTTCCTGTGAAGGAGTGCTTTGGTTCTGGATCTTATCCCGCAAACACAGCCCTTTGGGCATGCTCCTCTCTCAGGTGTGATGGGGCAGGGCCCCTGTCCCAACAGACAAGTGACACAAGACAGGAGACTCAGGCTGACAAGGATGTGTTGTGTATAAGGGGCTAAATCATGTGGATAAATCATGTCAGAGTGAATCTGAAGTTTTTCTTTTCCTATGTTTGATTAATACCCAGCACCAGGAATATGCTGTAGCGGTCCTGCTGCAGAAGCTGTTTCTGATTAATTATTAGGACCCATCTAGAGCTATGGACATTGAACAGGCCCAGAATTAATAACAGCTTTGTAACTGTCTGTGCCAAATTTTAGGATTAAATCAATCTTCCACTACAATCTCACACCACCCATCCCTGTCCCTCCCTCCCTACCTTCAGCAGCCACCCAGGAGGTCCCTCGCCAGCAAGGAGCTGGTGGAAATTTCCAAGGCCAGTCAAAGAAGACATCAGCTGTGCAGCTCCCAGGAAACCAACAGCTTTCAGCATCCCAAATGCTCTTTTCCAATTGAAATGCTTTCCTTCCCCGTGCTCTTGGTCTTTATCTCACTGTCCTTTGAGTGGGAGATTAAACTCTGGAGGTGGAATCCAGATGAAAATCTGCAATTATCAAGGAGGATAGGGTCAAACAGCAAATGGAACAATGGAAATTAATTTGATACTGTTGGACAATGCAGTTTGATTGCAATTATATGAATGCCAGTAAACTATGCATACATGGCAGATTTTCCACCTATTTATTTAAATAAAAGCTACATTTGTGATATCCCATAGAGGATCATAAATATTCAAGGGCCTAAATTTTCATTAGTACACTAGCAAGTAAATTTTCAAAGTGATGCATAAGGATTTAACTGCATGAGTCCCATTAATGTCACTACTTTGAAAATTTACTTCCCATGAACTTCTAGAGGATGGGGAAAAAATGAAAAAAGACTCTCATAATTTTAAGAAGAAGACAGGAAAAAGCTTGTCATCACTTTGGCACTCTGGTACTTTAATTGGTAAAGAATAATTTAAATCATATCTTCAAAAGTAAGCTCCATTTTAGGCACAGACACAGATGGTGGCATTCCATCAAGAGTTTCTGCTGCATGTTATTAGACAATGTACTAATAGTCCTTTTACTTTCCTGTAAATATTAACAGTAGGCCAATTCTGCGTGACTTCTGAGAGAAGTTTAACGGGAATTCTTGGTCATGAAATTAGCAATCACACTCTGCATTTAGGATCTGAAATTTAAACCTCTGGAGTGAGATTTTTTTTAAATCTTTTGAGAGCTCAGTTCCCTTGGGCCAGTTATTAAGTTACATTAATGTAACTAGAAAATTCTGTCTTTCATACATGAAAAAAGAATTATTATTTTATGGGTGGCAGAATTTTAACTCCATAAAGAGAAACATTTTTTGTCATGCATAGCATTACCAATCTGCTTTCTCTTTCTCTGAAATATATTTGAAACAAACTTTATATTCATGCTGCATTTTTCTATTATGTCTATAATAGAACACATGAGAGCAATCAGAGTATAGCTAAATATGCAGAATTGTACTCAAAAAATGCATCAGAGATTGTGGAAATTCATGCAACACTGCTAATTTTGTATTTCAGCTGGGAAGAACAAGGAAAACCATGGGAGAAGCCCTTTCTTTGGGGTTATAAACTGTCAGACTCCAGAAGTTATGTGGGCAGTGTGCTCTCCAACCTACACTTTATGTGGGCACCACTAGAGAAGAGACGCAAGGTGAATGGACATTCCAGGTCTGATTCCAGGGCATGGACATGTGTGAAACTTCAAATTCACAGCTGCTGGTTGGGTTGAGAATGGGTCCTTGGAGACAGAAAGGTCAAATAAAGAGGATGCAGATACTTCTAACAGAGTTGGTTTTTGCACCAGTCTCTGCTGCAGAGAATAAATGACTTTACAGCTTGCTTTGCCTGTCAGTGAGGATGTTAAGCAGTGATGATTGAGCTCTCATAAGGAAAGATGCTGAAAGAAACTGATAACTGAAAATCTTCAAGTCAACAGGCCTAAAGGACAGACATCATGGAATTCAAAATCTTGACGGGGAAGAGCAGCTAAAAAAATGCACAGGCTTTAATTAAAAATGCCTACTATATCAGCAACTTAGAGGGTGGCAAATTTTATATCTCTAATTAGAAAGGCTTCATAAGTGATCCAAGAAGTTTCAGATGAATAAACATTGCATCTATATCAGGAAAGAAAAACAATAAACACCTGAAAGACCAGGATGTGATAAAGCCTAGGCTGCTGAGTTTTCTGAAGAGTCTCACTGGTATGCTAAAATTCAGTGAGTGTCTCCAAAGCAATAGATAGCAGGAAGTTTATTCAGTCCTCTGAAAAGGTCCTGCACAAGAAATTAGTAAGGAAAGTAAATATTTGTGAACTAAAGTATTACTGTGGATCAAAACTAAGAGACAGAAGAGAAAGACAAAACTGTCAGTTTTTGCTGGAGAAAACACAGAACACCTCAAAATCACACCCTAAGACCAAGGTTTTCCGGCGTAGTCATGCTTTGGAGTAGTAATCAAGTTGCAGAAGTTATTTAGGTTATGGAAGTGCAGAGTGGACTGTGAGGAACTTCAGGGAGACCAGACACTGAGCTCACAGAAGCTGCCATTAGGTTCAATACATTTAAAGCACAGAAACTATTCACCTGGGGAAAAAAAATTTAGATTCCTCCTATACTTCAAACAATATTAAATAATTTTCCTCCTGCTTCAGGGAGGAAGAATGCAAATGCAAGGAAAATGAGAGATGGCATATTATAAATGGATAAGTGGAAATATCTGTTCAGAGTATTTTCAGGAGACCATGCAATCTCATTGCTGCTGCAAGTCATCAAGGCTGGCAATTTAAAGGGACTCTGACTTGCATTGTATGAAAACAAGAAATTAATGCTCACACAGAATGATAATGATTAATTCTAAGAAAAAGGAAGCAAAGGAATGAAAGGGACTTAATCTTGTGTTGGCTTGCACTTGTCTTTAACAAGTAAATCTGTCAGTGGTTGGGTTTTACATTCTTCACAGTGGTAACTAGTTCTGCAAACAGACTTGTTTCTTGATCTAAAAAATACTTTCTGCAATCTAATCTTTTTTCAGCTTCTCTTCTGGTTCCTCAGATTCATATGTTCAAATTGTAGAAGCGCAATGGGCAAAGTCAAAAGAATTCAGAGAGTTAAGAGAGGCCTTAATTTTTTTTGCCTTTTTGACTGTCTAATTGAAGGACATTCAGCACTTGCCATCACCAGTGCAACCACAACAGCAAGTGGGGAATGGAAAGAAGATTAATTTTAAATTTGATTGCTGAAGCAATAGAAATAATACCAAAGGATAATCATAAAATGTTGTCAGGCAGAAACCAGTGCCCAGTGAAAGCTGGGATGTTTAAATATGGGACAATGAAAGTGCAAATTATGACAGGGAAGGACCCAAGACTTGGCATAATGTACAATTAAAATGTCCCCAAGATAATGATAAGTAGTTAGATAGTCTGGGAGAAGAAGGTGAGTCTGAGGGTGGATAGAAGTACAGCCATGAGAAACCAGGTCTTTAATAGTTTGTTCTCACATGTGCCTTTGGAACCTTGATTTATTTCATTTTCATGTGCCTGCTTGACACCCGAAGCCTCCTTTTCCTCCCTGTTCCTTCTGTCTGGAGGTTGTGACAAGTGTGGAAGGTGCTTCAATTAGACAAGAAATGAGCTACAAACCTGTGCCTGTTTTTCTCCCTCACAGAGTGACTAGCACATTTCAGGAACCCAAACCTGGAAAAGATAGGAAAAAATCCAAAGAAGTTTTAAATGCATGCAGAGAGAATCAGAACTGCCCCAGACAAGCAAAGGAAAATTTCCTAACATTAATCTACATAGCAAAGAAGATTATTTTGCCAGTTTAGTTTTAAGTGCAAAATCTTTCATACACCTCCAGAGAGGCTCTTTACTGGCAGAACAGTAATATAAAGATTCTAATGTGTCAAATCAAAATGTCACTCCCCTCCCCCTTATAGAGATTCATCTCTCTCCCTCTCTTTGTCTGCCTCCCTCTGCATGCTCCAAGTTTAATCTGCAGTTTGACTTCAGAGGCAATAATTCACTAGCTCTAGGCATGTGCTTAAAGGACTATGTATAATTGCAATTCTGAGGAGATTAATACCTTATATTGATTCCCTATTTCTTCATCTATCTTGACAGCATGTAGTAATTTTTAAGAAAAGGAAAAGTGATTTGTTTTCAAACGGGTCCTGGTTTATTGCCTATTCATACAGTTGTTAGAACTCCTGTATTCTCCTAAAATCAGCGTGGTAGAGCATGCAGAGCAAATACGTGTTTAGATTTATTGGTTACAGCTGAGAGCATATGGAAAAAGCTATGGTCTAGAATAAAAGCCTGCAGAAGTGTCTGTTGATTAGAAGAGACAGGGTTTCTCTATTAGGAATAGTCTTTGCTGTGCACATGCATTTTGTGTCCCAGTTCAGTGGCTACATTTTACAATGTGGGTGTTTTCTATATCCTGAACTGAGATGGTGTTTCTTAATTGTTTCGAATGTATTACATGTCCTAAGAGAAGTGAACTATGTTTTTGTCTGGTAAACAGTTTTTATATCTGGAGTCATTTATTTGGCTGTTAGATTAGTACTTTCTTTTTTTTAATAAGCACTTTAATTAAAAATGCAGTGTTAATATGACAAACAGGCTTCATGGTATTCTTCAGGGTCTAAAAGAAGAGACTAACTAAAATATAAGGGACACCTGCAGATACTTCCATGTGTTTGGTTTAAGTATGCCCAAAAAGTAGCGTGAAACTGGGAACTCTAGAAACCCTTAAAGGAAGCACTTTACAAAAGAATTGCCTTGATTCTGTGAAATGCCATCTACTTGCAGCTCCTGTTTATTTAAATGACAACTTATCTGGCTCCTTGCAGTGTATCTAAGTCTTTATCACATAAAAAAGAAAAGAGACTCTTTTGTTACATATCCTATATCCGCACTGTTTTTGTAAAATTATGTATCTCAGACTTCAATGAAGAAAGGCACTTTTAAAAGCACAAATGTGCACAACATTGAAAGTTCAATATGGATGATTCCAGAACTGGAGAATTTAGAAATATATTAGTAGATCTAGGCATATAAATAAAAGTGGTCACCACTTAAAATAGTCTGCTAAATCTTTATAGAGATGCAAGAGAGTATCCACTATTTGAAGAAAAAAATGTAAGAATAAGGAAAATATTCAGATTGCTATAATATCAAGAAGCAAATAACTTCTATGAAAATGACAATATACAATCTTGCAGTGCATTCAAAATTCTCTCAGCCACTCCATAAATAACTTTCTCTATGTGCATTTAAAGTGAGTTTTTGGAGCTCTATTGCACTGATTGTTAATACCAACCCCTTGACTAGGTGTTTTATACTAAATGAATCCACCCTTTAGTTATGATATGGAGGCAATATGATTTTGGTCTACAATTTATGCATAGAATATCCATGCATAATACTTCTAGCTCAAGTTGTATTCAGAAAATAACATAATTTGAAATATCTTTGGTTTTGTAAATTTAAATTAGAAACTTGTGAAGTTTCCCAGTCAACATGATATTTGCAGAAAGATAGGAAAAAGTATACATATCGTTTGCTGGCACAGGCTGTGCCTGCATTAGCATTTTGGACCATTTTGCAGAGCAATTCAGGCACAAAAGAACTCGATTTCTGTGAGAGGAAATTGGGCAGGAAACCCTGATTCAGGTGCGGGTTTAATGCACTACAAACCCTAATGGGCCTTATCCAGTGATAGGGGCTCAGGACACTCCCAAACCCCACACGTGGGGAGGGCACTCAGTTCTGCAGACCAGGCTGAACACAACCTGAAGAAAATGTGCAAATTGAGAATAATATTGGGGCTCCAGCAGCAACTGCTTTGATCTGATGGTACGCTCCTGCTAAGCTAATGCAGGCACAGGCTTATGTGTGCTTTCAGATCACCAGTGGTGCCCTATTAAGACCAGAAGCATAGATCAAATGAAAATAACAGACTCTGAATTAATCAAAAACCTTCATAGTTTTAGTCACCTTTTTCTTTTCATTAAAACTTCATGGTAGCAAGGCCAGGTATAATTAATGGAGAAGTCTTTTCTTAGCCAGGATTATTCTGAGGTATAAGCCTGATTAGTTTTCACTCATTCTTCGACTCATTTCATGTTAGTTATATAGAGTTAACGTCAAAAAATTAACTGTTATTCCTTTCCATTGAAAAGCTGAATGACTGAGATGAGAAAGCATAGATTATCCAGACCAGAAAATTTACATTCAATGAAGTGTTTTATTACCAAAAGAAAGGAGGGAATGTGGTTTTAAGAAAGTATTAATATGAATTTTGCTATTGTTCCCATATTGCCAGTTTAAATAAGAAAGACAAAACTGAGCACAGAAACTTTTCAATGCAACGGTGAACCAAAAACCTTTTCCATACAAGCCCATTGGTGCTACAAAAATAGGAGAAAAATAAAGATGTCCTGAGGCAGTAAATTAGATTTTCTGCATGTTCTTTTCATGTACAGAACATTTCCAATGAGGCTTTTGCATGTTAAAAGTACTGCAAACCCCATTACAAGCATAATTGTGATTGTTTTCAAAAGGCAAATGCCTGGATGATATAGGCCTGACTTTTTTGTTTCTAATTTCACTGCATGTGTGACTTGGTGAGATGATATGAACTGGGGATGTAAACTTCACAAATGCTGATAGTGACGAGCTCAGGTATAAGAATATATTACTCGCTTCTGTTCACAAATAATTTATACAGGCTGTAACCTCGCATGACACCCCTGCTTAGCTGATGGCTGTGCTATTAATCAAGAGTTGACAATTTTTCAATCTTTAACAAATAAAAGTTTTGCCATCCCATTGAAACCTGTGATTCAGCAGTGACACTCTAAAAGACATCTTCAATGATTGTATTCTGTAAATCTTGGTCACATTAATACAATCTCTATTTTTCTTTTGTTAGCTTCTATTCTCCATCTACAGTTTCATTCACACCCTTTTCCAGGTCTGCGTGTGGAACACTACAAATTTGCAGCACAAATACAGATTTTACTTCCTAGTCCTTTCCACCTTAGCTGTGTCCCCCTTAGATGTGCCCACCTTAGCCTCTGGCAGCCAGAATCGAAGTTTCTCAGCTGGCCCTATATCTCTGTGCCTTAGTCTGCCTTCCTGGAAATTTACAGCTACACATTGCATTCCTCCACTGATTTATGTCCATGTTCTGGATTTCTGCAGGGGCCATCATGTCAACTCTCCCTTCCTTTCCCAGGCACTGTACCACATCTGTCTTTCATTTCAGAAGTTTCACACTGCTGAGAAAACATTTATGGCTATTTCTGGTCAGCTGCCCACTATGCTTTTAGGGGACTCGTTTATTTTGTAAAAGAAAAAAATTATCCTAAGAACTAAAGTCATCCAGAAGTGACAGAAATTTCAGCAATAGCAAACACTGTTTCACTTGTTATTGGACAGAAAACAAATTGTGAAACCCGAGGCCTGTGTTTTATATCTCAGAGTTCCAAGAATCTGGAAGCAACCTTGGAATGGTTTACAAACTGCTGAAACCCACAAGGTAGCTGAGGGAGGAGACTGCACAGTTATGTTGAGAGAGGTTTATAGCCGAATTAAGGTGCATTGCAAAAAAAAAAGCAGATAAAAATTTTCCTTCCTTGGGCATAATCAGATTGGGGTTAGTCGGATTAATGTCTGTGCTTCTTTTCAAGGCTCTGTCTCAAAAGCCTTATGAGTTTTCTCTAAATGCAGGATGAGGTGTTATTTTATCAGCTCTCAACTTTGTACAACAAAAGGTAAGGTGACAGGCTATCCAGAAGCAATGGGATTTAGCGTAAACAGTATGAAAATGAGTCGGAGAACCTAAATTCTCCTCCTAGTCTTGTTCAGTAGTTTTGGCAAAATTATTTCTTTGCTTCTCCTTGTTTTGAACATTATGTGAGTGCTGGTTAATACCAGTAATACGCAGGAACAGTAGCAAGATTCCTGAAATACAGTGGGAAGAAAAAATGCTTTACTTTCCTCAATACAGGGGGAGAGAATAGTTTGATGGAACTTCAAGATTCCCCTGAGAAAGAGCTGGAAAAATATTCTTACAAACCTTTGAAATTATCCTGTAAAATTGCACAGCACATGTTTAAGCCACATTTAAGGGTATTAGACGTACATTTTTAGATGGCCTTTTATATAAAAAAAAGTTATTTATTTTTTAAATTACAGTAACCTAACCACATAATTGTGTGCTAGTAAATGTGCCATAGTTATTGACCAGGAAGCCATGGCTGAATAATAGCCACTCCAGATGAAAGTCACCCTTTTCACTAGATTTTCCTTCTCAAAACTCTGCCTTTCTTTTGCATCTCTGCCTATGCAGGCCACAGGCTGCAGGGGTAATTATTCAAAGTGTGATGTGCCTCCCTTATTTAGAAATCATTCATGTTTTAAACCTTTAGGGGAATGCACTGAAGCTTAATATATGTCACAGCAGCCGAACAAACATATTGTCAGATCTGCTGTCAGGACCACCTGCAAGCAAATTGATAGCTCATTTTCCAGACCAGGCTTCTAAGGTGAGCCTCAGGTTTTCTAGACTCCTTTTTCATGACTTTAAGAAGCTAATTTTCTCTGCTTTTCTTAAATGGCATGGTCAGAGACACAATAGACAGGTTAAAAGTTATATGCCTGATTCTAATTTATACTTTATAGTAAATTCTGATATTTTGACAGCTAGCATATCTGATATCCATTATGATATCAGAGAGACTGTGGCAGACTGTGTAGGAACACACACTTTAACAAAGACCAGTTGAACAAAAGACTTGTATTTGTAGCTGGGGATACTCAGCGTCTCTTTAAGTAGTTGCAGGGATCTCTGGAATTCCCTAAGTCCTGCATTTGAGGAAAAGTCACAATCAAAGCAGATGGTTTGTGTATGAAAGTGTAAGACATAGAATATTTTATCTATCACTCAATCAAATGAGGAAAAACGGAAAAAAAAGAAAAAAAGGAAAAAGAAAAGGGCATTTCTCATCTTGCTAGAACAGAATGGTTTTGCAAGTTCTCAATCCAGCAGCAAACAAAAAAAAAATGGAAAGGCTTTCTGCATCCTCTACTAATTCTCACTGCAATTCAGATGCTCTAGGTCACTCTTCTATTAGGACAGCCATTTTTTCTTATACGTGAAAAAAAAACATATGGCATTGGCAGTGACAAGCTGAACTTTTTCATCTTTAGACCAAGTGAAGCTCCACATCAGTTGAAAAGGAAAGAGACCAACCAACAACAGAAAGCTGAGAAAGCCTCTCCAAAGCAGGAGCCATTGGGCCATGACCTCAGCAGGCAAGATTAAATCCATAGGAGGGTGAACACCAAGTGCTGTGACCTGCAGGTCCAGAACATAAATCACAGCCATACCAGACCTTGCTTGAAGCCAGTGAGCTCTGGTCAGTGGAGTCAAATTGTTTTCTTTGCTCTGTAAGGGTTAGCAGTGGAGCAAAACTAAAGGAGGATGAAGCTACAAGAGTTGGACTTTTTGAGATTAAATTTCTGAACCTGTTTATTTATTTTCAGGAATTTATCAGAGTGGCTGATTGATTTTCTCCTGTTTTAAAGTGAACAAATGAACAGTATTCATCTCCTCTCTCAAGGTAAGAAAATGACCTTGTCATCAGTAGGACTGACACTGTTAGGAAAGCTCTCTCGTTGTTAGGAAGAATTTTCTTTTTCTTTTTACTTTTTACTTCTGCCAATCAGTGAAGCAAAAGTTACAGACAAAAAATCCCTCTGAAATTTTGGAAGTTGCAAAGTTTTCACAATTGCTTCGAAAGAAGTGAGAACAGAGTAAAGAAGAATAAAGTTTTTCTTATATATTAGTCAGCAAAGAATAATGCATCTCTAGGGCTCCCTGTTTTCTGGTACTGAGACATTTTTATGATTCCAGTGAGACAGCAAATATGACAACATGGTGCAAATGGCTTTGTTGAAGCAGTCTGTGCATGGGAGAGATTCTCTGCCTGCATTCAGGGGACCCGAGAGGTGCTCTCAGCTGCGTGCAGCATGTACACCCGGAGGTTTCCTCTCTGCTTTCATCTCTAAATCATGGGGACTCCTGCTGCAGTTTTTTCAGCCCTGGTGTCCCTGCAGGGCTTGCCTGCTGCCTCCAGGCAGCCTGGCTCCCAGCTGAGGTTTGCTGCTGACATCTAAGGGAGATGTTGATGGTGCTGCCAGAGTGATGGGTCTGCCTGGGCTTTCTCCAGGCTGCGGGGAAGGGGCTGAGCACACAGGTACCTGCACGGAGGTTTTCCATAGGGTCAGGCAGGAACAAAAGAGACAGTCCTCATTTTCACAGAATGAGGAAACAAAATGCAAAGCAGATGAGATTTTCTTTCTGAGTTTTCTGCAGGCAGGGCGGAGGAAAGAAAGGCCTTGAAGAAGATCACAGGCTGCAGGAGCACACGTCAGGACAAACCAGGGGTTCTGAGCACAGACTCCATGGCAGGGCTCGGCACTGAATCACTGCAGCCCACAAAGCTGGCCAAGCCACACTGCCTGAATGTCAGGCCACTATCTGTTCCTCTTCCTGCCCGTCAGCTGAGGGATCCTGCAGCCATCTGGCTTGACTGCCTCAGTCTGTGTGACTGCCTGTCCTACAGGCATCACGGAGATGGCAGCTAATTAAGGCATATATGATTTTGCTTTAAACAATCCAGCACAGACACTGATAGCAGAGGAGAAGGGACTGCAGCGTAGGCATTTGCTAGATTAGATTTACTTTAACAGACACAATTTGCTGCCATATGTCTGACAGACCCCCAGCTGAAGGCTCATTGGACAGAGACTTTTTACTGCCTACTGCCTTCAAAAAATGAGCCTTTGGAATTTTTATAAGCATTTTATCTTTTTGGAGAGCAGCAGAACATAATAAAAATAATAAATTAAAATATATGCAGGAAATGTAATAAGGAAACATAAGCGCTTCTTTAATCTAGTTGTTATTTAACCATTCTGCCATTATTACCACTGAAAAATAAGAATATAATCCCACCAGGTGAGTCACTGAAGGCTCAATTCCATGGTAAATCACTTTAGAAGATGAAGTCTGAAAAAAGCTTAGCATTCCCCAAACTCTGAAATGTATACGCCAGCTATCACTTAAATAGCAGCTGGGATTTATTTAGAATAGAAGCAGCCAGAGACTTACATTGGCAAGAACAGCTGAAGAAACATTTTAGACCTTGACCTTCAGCATTGATAAGGAGACAAAGCTGTTTTCTATAGTATTTACCCTGAATGCTGTTTGTCTTTCTGCTTAGCTGCTACCTTCAGCTATTCCTTCTGTTTTCTCATGTCAACCCTAATACATTTTCTCCATTACTCTCTTCATATTCTTTTCTCCTGTATCACCTGTTGTGGTTTGAGTAGAGGGGAGGGGGCCATAAAGATAGCTCTTGTGAGAAGTTTTTAGAATTCTTCATCATTTCTAGCAGAGCCAATCTCTGATGGCTCTGAAAATAATAGACATGTCATTGGCTATGTTTGAGCTAATTAGAAAAGTTAGTTACGCTTTCATGATGACATATTTAAGGAAAATTAAAACAAAATGTACATGCAGCTGCTTTTAGTTAAAAAAAAAAAGAAGATGTAAAAACATGTGAAAAAAAACAACATAAAAACACCAAAGTCAGTAGAGAAGAAGAGAGAGGAGGGGCCCCAAGCTCTAGAGCTGAGATTCCTCTGCAGGCCATGGTGAGCCCATGGTGAGGCGGGGTGTCCCCCCTGCAGTCCATGGGGTCCA